>PVIH01002708.1:130412-180498 GCA_004025045.1 Sigmodon hispidus
AGAGAGAGAGAGAGAGAGAGAGAGAGAGAGACTATGAATCTAATAGCTTGAGAATCTGCCTGGGCCCCTGTACTATTTTCTTTTTCTTTTTTTTTTATTTTATTTTTTTCTGTGAACTGGAAAATAACTTTATTTTTTCTCGGGAGCTGGTCAGTCCTCTCAGAATTTCTGAAATTGCTTCTTGGTGCCAGCAGCCTTGGTGACCTTGAGCACATTAAAGTGCACCGTCTTGCTCAGGGGCCTACACTCTCCCACGGTGACAATGTCTCCAATCTGTACATCCCTGAAACACGGGGACAGGTGCACAGACATGTTCTTGTGGTGCTTCTCAAAGTGATTGTACTTCCCGATGTAATGGAGATAGTCGCAGCGAATGATAATGGTCCTCTGCATCTTCATCTTGGTAACAACACCAGACAGGATACGACCTCGGATGGAGACATTACCAGTGAAGGGGCATGTCTTGTCTATGTAGGTGCCCTCGATGGCCTCCTTAGGCGTCTTGAATCCTAAACCGATGTTTTTGTAGTACCGAGGGAGTTTTTCCTTGCCGGTTTCTCCAAGCAGAACACGCTTCTTATTTTGAAAGATTGTGGGCTGCTTTTGGTAAGCACGTTCGGTCTGAATGTCCGCCATCTTCCCGGCAGCCTGAGAAAAAGAGAGCCCCCTGTACTGTTTTCTTATGAAGATAATTGGCATGGAACCGAGAACTATCTGATAATCTAGAACAATCTTGTCCTGAGATATTTAGCTAAGGCCTCCCCCCCTCCCAGCTAAGGGTAGCATATGGTGACACACCTCTGTGGATCTAGCCTTCAGGATACTGAGACATGAGATTTTTCAGCCAGACTGAGTTACCTCATGAGACTCTGTCTAAAAATAAATAAATAGGGCTGGAAAGATGACTTAGTGGTTACGGTCGTTGTCTGCTCTTCCAGAAGACCACGGTTCAGTTCCCAGCACCCTCATAGCAACTCAACTATCTGTAGCTCCAGTTCCATGTGCCCTCTTCTGGCCACCTTAGGTACTGCATACACACGTGACACAGATACTCATGCAGGCAAACACTCCATATACATGAAATAAAAATTCAAAAATCTTCAAAAAATAAAGTTTTTTTTAAAAAAATAGTGATAAATTAAAATTCTTGGCCTCAGATTTAAGACAAAAATTGGGTACAGGGTAGTGGACTATTGTGCTTTCAGTCCCTGTGATACCGCTCAGTCAGGATTAATGGATGGTTCCCGGATGTTGTAATTTGCAAGAGCAAATGAAGATTAAGGCAAATAGCATGAGATGAAAAGGAAGATGATTGCAAATCCAGACAAAACAAATGGCTCTAAAATACAGAAAATGAATCGTAGAATCCTAGAGTTGGCGGCCGCCAGTCAGTGGTGGCACACACCTTTAGTCCCAGCACTTAAAGGCAGAGGAAGGTGAATCTGTGACTTCAAGGTCAGCCTGGTCTGCAGAGCGAGTTCCAGGTTCGGCTCCAAAGCTACACAGAGAAATCCTGTCAATAAAAAAAAAAAAAGAATACTAGTTGGGTCTATGTATATTCATCAGTTTAGCGGTGTATTTCAAGGATGGAAGGTAAATTTGCCAAAAGTAGCTAGCTGGATTGTGTGTGACCTTCTCTGATCCTCCAGTATTAGTGAGGTACTCAGTAGCTATGCACAATGTGGTCAAACGGGAGAAAGGGAGTGTGCTGTGAAGGTCCTGGCTGGGAAACGAAATAGAGCAGGGGACCGTGGGGTCACTGGGAGGCTCTGGGGTCTGTGGCTTACCTCTCTTTGGTCCCTGCAGGTATATTTTGTTTGATGGCGATGTGGATGCCCTGTGGGTGGAGAACATGAACTCTGTGATGGATGACAACAAGCTGCTGACCTTGGCTAACGGGGAGCGCATTCGGCTCCAAGCGCACTGCGCCCTGCTCTTTGAGGCAAGTAGTGCCGAGACCCAGACTTGAACCAGGAGCCTTGCTTTAGTTCATTAAAATCTTTATTAAGGTAGATGATTATGAAAACACAGGCGTTTACAGTGAGTTCAATGCCTTGATTTTTAACGTGACATCGATTTACATTTGTGCACTCAGGTATGTGTGTGGGTCCGGGGACAATTTGTGGGAGTTGGTTCATCTGTCCAGTGTGTCAAGGGCTTTTCTCACGGAGCCGCCTCACTGCCTCAATCCTTCCGCTTACCGTCTTCTTTCCCTAACCTCCCCCTCCTTAAGCTAGAGTTGAAAATTTACATGTTTGTTTTTCAAGACAGGCTCTCACTATGGAACTCACTCTGTGGACCTGGCTGGCCTTGAACTCACGGAGATCCACCTTCCTCTGCCTCCCCAGGGCTTGGATTAAAGGTGTGTACCACTGCACCTGGCTGAGCTTTGTTTTTAAAGCTGTTTCTCCTGAGAATCAGTCTATATTCCATAAACAACATGCTTAGCTGGTTACCCATTCTTTTATTAAATTTATCCATTAGTAGGCTGGAAGGATGGCTCAGTGGTTAAGAGTCCTGCTATTGTTCCAGAGGGACCCGAGTTTGTTTCCCAGCATCCACACTGGGCAGCTCACAAACTCCCGTCACTTGAGTGCCAGAGCATCCACTTCCCTCTTCTGACCTCCCAGGTACTACCTCACATAGTGAACACACAAACACACACAGATTAAAAAATAGAAATGAGTTTTTAATTTATACATTAATGCCAAACATGGTGACGCGTGCCTGTAATCCCAGCAATTAGGAAGCTTCACAGGAGCTGGGAGGATTCCTATGAATTTTAGGCCAGTATGGGCCAGGTAAGGAGTTCTTGGCCATCTATAACTCTATAGCACAGAAACAGGTTCTGGGATCTGAATAACTTGCATCCGTGTTTCTAACTTGTCTACTTGTTATCAGGTAGTCTACAGCATATTTATTTAATGATGACACACCAAGCACCGGTAATCTCATTGTGACCTCCATTTTCAGTTTGCAACCTCGACATTTGTGCTGAGTGTCCGTCATGGACTTCCTGCCCTTGTGAACCTTTGCACAGGGAAGGCCCTGGCATGTGTGACCCAGGTGCTAGCAGCCATGAGCAGAAGGCTTCACTTTCTTTCCAGGTGGGCGACTTGCAGTACGCCTCTCCTGCTACTGTGTCCCGCTGCGGGATGGTCTATGTGGACCCCAAGAACTTGAAATACCAACCATACTGGAAAAAATGGCTACAGCAACAAATACAAAACAAGGTAAGTATTGTCCTCAGACAGCTGGTCAGGGATGCTGAGCAAGGGATGCTTGTAGGAGAGAGATCGATGACCTGCTGTGTGTGTCCTTGGGCACACAGCCTAATTTTGTCTTTCCATCATGTGTGCTGGTGAGATGGGGGGTGATGTAGACAGCTTGGGCCAGGGATCAACTGATTTCTGCAAAGATGCACATAGGAAACACTTCCAGTTTCTTTTGTACCTAATAAAGTTTGCTCCTGGGGTGGGGACCCAGCCAGAGATAATATATGCATGAGAGGACATGGCCTTTGCCAGCTGATGTTAATTCAGATGGATTCTGGGTCTCAGTGCACAAACCTGGTTCAGATGGGCCCAGTTATGGAGAGAGAAGATGGCCCATTCTGTGCTTTTGCTCAGCTGGCTGAGTGCCATGTGACGAATCAGTTTTCCCTGAAGCTGAGATATGATGGCTTCAGTTGACCACTGGACTGTTCACAGAGTCCTTAACGGTAGGACTCACTGAAAGGTGATGTCTGTGATGGTCATGGGAACATTACGATTTTAATCACATCCTGAATCCTGTGACCTCATTTTCACAGGTGTTCTGGATGGATGTCTCTAGAAGGGACACTAGACTGGTGTGAACTGGAAACCAGGACATAATCATCCCAGAGAAGAGAAGGCTAGAGGAGACATGCCAGGGTCATTGGAAGCAGTGTCACAGGGGGGAGTTTCCTTTGTGGGACTCTTAAGGACCCATGAGTCCCTTGGTGGACACTGGCATCATGGTGACAGAACATGTGGGACACTTAACTTTTTAATTTTATTTTCTTAAGATTTGCTTTACTTTACACACACACACACACACACACACACACACACACACACACACACACACTCACACACTTTCATGCATATGAGTGCAGTGCCCACAGAGCCCACAAGAGGGCATTGAACTCTCTGGAGTAGAGTTAGAGGCAGTTGTAAGCTGCCCACTGTGGGTCCTGGGATGTAGTAGCCATCTTGTTTGTTTGTTTGTTTGTTTTGTTTTTAGAGACAGGGTTTCTGTGTAACAGTTCTGGCTGTCCTGGAACTTGATTTTTAGACCAGGCTGGACTCAAACTCACTGAGATCTATTTGCCTCTGCTTCCCAAGTGCTGGGCTTAAAGGCGTACGGCACCATCACTTGGCAACAGCACAACCATCTTAAATGTTAAAAAAAGTATTTATTTTATTATTTTATGTGTATTAGTTTTTGCCTGTATGTATATATGTGCAATATGTACATGTCTAATGTCCAGGGAGGTCAGGAGAGGGTGTCAGATCCCCTGAGACTGGAGTCATAGCCTGTTGTGAGCCACCATATGTGTGTAGGGAATTGAACCCAGGTCCTCTGTAAGAGCAACAGATGCTCTTAACTGCTGAGCCATGAGTCCAGCCTTAGGACCTCATCTTAACCACTGAGTTACCACTCCAGCGGCACACCCATGATGTTACTTTAGCTCTTTGGTGATGGGTCAGTTGTGATGCTTGAACTCCAAGACCATCATCTCTTTCCCATTAGATGTGACCTGTTATTTCCCATCACTCACAGGAATGGTACATGGTGGCAGGGAAGGAAAATGAGTGTAGCATAAGGAATGAATCTATCTGTCCGTGAAAAAAAAGTACTGGCCCTGGGGTTCACCACCTGCTGAAATCATCTCTATAGCTATTTTTCACCCTTCTTGGGACAAGACAAACAAACCCCTGATGATCTGGAAGGCTAAGAGGACCCTTGAAAAGGATTTGGGTCTCCCTCACAGGTGGAGCAAAAGCATTTAAATGATCTCTTTGAGAAATACGTGCCCTCTCTCATCGACATGATCATAGAGGGGATAGTGGATGGGAGACAAGGAGAAAAGCTCAAAATGGTGGTTCCTCAGACAGACCTAAATATGGTAAGAACACTCCGATGCGAGGGTAAAAGGTAAGGCTTCCAGAGAGGTGGACCCGCAGGGCAGAGATGGCTGATGGGTGAATGTCAGGGCACATTCTTGTAACCCCAGGCAAGCCAAGGTGCCAGGCTCCATATGTCCAAACCAAGATGGCAGGTATAGGTGCCATCGCTGTGGGATATGGGAACCCAGGATTCAGGACAGGAGAGCATTGCGGAGGGCAGAAAGATGGACTGAGACAGGCTTTCTGTGACCAGGTGACCCAGTTAACCAAGATGATGGATTCGCTCCTGGAAGGGGAAATCGAGGACCCTGACCTCCTAGAATGCTTCTTCCTGGAGGCGCTCTATTGCTCCCTAGGCTCCTCCTTGCTGGAGGATGGAAGGGCCAAATTTGATGAGTGCATTAAACACCTCTCGTCAATGCCCACGGCGGACACTGAAGGGAACTGGGCCCGTCCTGGAGAACTGCCAGGTAGGAATCATGACCCCTCTTTTGGTGCAAATTTGCAGAGGAGGTGAACTGGCTTTTCTTTGTTCCAGCCTGTGTGACGAGGCCACTGCTCTGCTCAGGGCTTCAAGTGGATCATCCACTCCATCAGGCCAGCCCCTTAGACGCCGCTGCTGGAGAAGGCTGTGCCTCTGACTCCATCTTGGACCCAAATGCTCTAGCTTGGGCTGAACTCTCCACATTTAACACATTTCAGGGTTCCCCATTTTCCTCTGGGCTCTCCCATCTGTCTCAGAGACCAGCAGATAAGTCATAGGAAGTATCTTGTAAGGGTTTGAGATTTTGCATGAATATGTGCTTCCTTAAATAGCAACAGATGGAGCCCTTCTGCTTGGAGAAGGTTCTGTCTGAGAGATGGGTGAGCACAGTACATGTGTGAATGGAGATTCTGGTGAGAAAATGGTCTAGGGAGGGAGGGTGGAGTGCAGATGGTGGGCGGGGCTTCAGCACTGGAGCTATCTTTTTTTAATTTTTATTTATTCATGCATTTTGTGTATATGATTACTTTTTCTGCATGTACATATGCACACCAGAAGAAGGCATCAAACAGTTGTGAGCTGCCATGTGGGTGCTGGGAACTGAACTCAGGACCTATGGAAGAGCAGCGAGTGCTTTTTTAACCATTGAGCCATCTCTCTAACCCCATCTTTTTTTTAAATATTTATTTCTATTTTATGTGCATTGGTGTTTGTCATGGGTGTCGGGTCCCCTGAAACTGGAGTCACAGACAGTTGTTAGCTGCCATGTGGGTGCTGGGAATTGAACCCTGGTCCTCTGGAAGAACAGTCAGTGCTCTTAACCACTGAACCATCTCTCCAGCCCCCTCTGGTGCTATCTTTGACATCATGCTTCTTTTCTTCCTCAGCCTGTCTTTGTCAGATGTCCTATGGGTCATGGGTCATAGGTCATGGGTCATACCTGTACTTCTCCAATCTCAGGGTTCAGCATCTGCATCAACATTGACTGTTCATTTACTTCTACCCTTGCTTGGGCCACCAGCATCTGGGGTCATGGCTTTGTGCTCCATGGTTGTGTCTCCAAGGAAGGATTGGTGCTAACTGTAAAAATGTAGCACTGGTTCAAAGGTCTCAGATTCTGACCCATGAGAGGGCATCAGTTCTGAGCACTCACTAAGTACCTGTCCTGTGAAGGAGTAGCAAGCAAGACTGAGTGTAGCTGTGAGGTGAACAGGCAGCTCATTCCAGATGTGTTAGAATCTAACGTGTTCCTATGTCTATGATCAAAGTCACATGGACTCTTTCCTCTGCAGGGCATCTTCCCACCCTGTATGACTTTCATTTTGATTCCAAGCGGAATTACTGGATCCCATGGAGCAAGCTAGTTCCTGAGTATGTTCACAGCCACGAGAAGAAATTTATCGACATCCTGGGTGTGTAAACGCTGGCCTGGTCTTATCTTCCTGGTGTGAGTGGATGTGAAAGGGTGTAAGTGCACATGAGAAGATGATCGTGGTCTCACTGGCAACCGAATGCCATCCAGGAACTGGTTGGGAGTGACTAGCGTGTGGTACCACCAGTCCCTTGGGGTCCCATTTTATCCCATGCCTCTGAGCACCTCTGTGTGGCTGTGACCTGGGCTTCTCCTTGCAAGCTGGTGCCCATGATGGGCTGTTCACCACTTTCCTTTACATATCCCAGAGCACTCCAGCACAGAGCTGGCTGGGCACAGGAAGGGCAGGAGGAAGCCTCGGCAGTGAATCACACTGGGCGTGGACCTTGAGAGCTTTGGCCCATCCTGTATGATTCCATAGTAAGCATGTCTGGTCTGGTGCATTATGCTTCTGGAGCAAGACATCTGCATTTTCTCAGGACACCCTCCCTCACCCATTGAAATCATCCCAAGGGAGAGTGGGTGGGATGGACCTGACTATGTGATGATGCTGCATTAAGCGGAGGTTTGTAGGAAATTGGTCCTACGGGTAGGTACCTGAAGTGTGAGTGGGGAAGAAGTGAGGTTTTCATCTTGAGTGTAAATCAGATGAGTTCAGGGACCAGGGTGGTTGAAATCAGTACAGTTGCCCCAATCACTTTGCCAAGGAAATGGGTCATACTCAATTACACACTTTGATGGATGCAAAACCAAAACAAAACCAAAACAAAACTGTGCATGTGTGCATGTGGGGTTTTTGTTTTCTGTGTGTGCATGCATGCATATATGTGTGCACATGTGTACAAATGTATCTGTGTGTGTGTGTGGTGCAGGTGTATGCACCTGGGCACACCATGAAAGCATGAGCAGGTTGTCAGGTGTCTTCCTATATGTGCCTTTTTGCCTTGAGACAGGGCCCCTCATTGAGCCTGCAGCTTGTTCTGGATATCCCGAGTGGGCAGCAAACTCTCAGGCTCTGCCTGTATCCACCTTCCTGGTGTTAAAGGCACAGACAACTTTTAATGTAGGTGCTGGAAATTTTAATGTAGATCTTCATGCTTCTATAACAAGGCTCTTATTCTCTAATCGCAGGGCACGGTATTTACTGCCTCTTCTCAGTTGCATGGGACTCTGTGAGTGCCAGGTGACCAAATGCTCAGAGCTCCTGTGACAAGCCTATTCTTCTGTCTTTCAGTTCACACAGTGGATACGACCCGTACCACCTGGATACTGGAGCAGATGGTTAAAATCAAGCACCCTGTTCTTTTGGTGGGTGAATCGGGCACTTCTAAGACAGCCACTACCCAGAACTTCCTTAAAAATCTCAATGAGGAGACCAATGTAAGTGTTCGTCTGTATTAGTACCAGTTGCTGTGCAGTAAATCACACCAGTACCTGATGGCTTAGTGCCACAAGCCCTTATCACCTCTCAGTCTCCATGGGTCAGGATTCCTAGTGTAGCTTAGCTGGGTGACTCAAGGTCCAATGTTCTTACAGAACTGTAGCTAAGGTTGGTGAAGGCCATTTCATATGAGGAGCTAGATGACCATCTTTCAAGTTGGCATTTTCGGGCATGAGGCTGGAGGCCTCACATCCTCAGTGTGGAGCTCTCCTAGAGATATTTGACTATGCTTGTCTTAGAACTTAGCTATAACAAAAGACCTGGTAAGTTACCAAGAGTAGACGTAGACTTAATTCAGCTCGTGGGAGCCAGAAAGTCCAAGAGCATGGTGCTGCCACCTGACAGATGAGGGCCTTCGTGGTCCATGGTGACTTGATGGGTGGGGAAGCATCACATGGTGAAGGAGAAAGGCTGTCAGAGGAAGTCCACTTTTATTTAAAAAAAAAAAAAGCCACTCCCTTAGAACCCTGTGTCTTACTCTGCAAATGGCCTGATATGCATTTGAGAATCTCTCCATCAGATCACTCTCAGAGGTCCTGGAGGCCTCTGAAGCTCACTAACATGAAATGATGGATTATGTCCAATGCATGGGACCTGGGGCATATTCCATCCACAGTAGTGATGTGTTAGGGCAACTGGCTTTCTTCATGGCAGAAATCCACATGGCAGAAGCCACTGTGTCTCTTATGACACAGTGTCCGGAGTTCACTATACCAGAAATGCAGACAAGCATCTTTCTTCTTACAATTTCAGGATCTACTAAATAATAAGAAATTCACAAGGTTTCTTCCTTCCCTTTTTCCTTCCTTCCTTCCTTCCTTCCTTCCTTTCTTCTAAGACAGGGTTTCTCTGTGTAGCCCTGCCTGTCCTAGAACTTGCTCTGTAGACCAGGCTGAATTTGAACTCAGAGATCTGCCTGTCTCTGCCTCCAGAGTGCTGGGATTAAAGGTGTGCACCACCACCACCTTTGTTTAGCAGTTTCAATGGCAACTTTTTATCACAAAGTTCACCTACCTTGGCAGCCTGAACAAGGTGAATGCAAGTTCTTTATTCCTATTTTAGTGACTGATATTCTGACAGCACACCATAGATATACTGTTTATCTATATGTTTATCTATGGATTATAGAGTGACATTAGCCAAAGGGGCCACAACAGGGATCATGGGTCTCAGATGTGTGCCAAGAGTCTGTATTGATAGTGAACCAGATCGGAGCCAGAGGGAGCTTCTGGGGTCAGGTTTGAGAGTAAAGCTGTAGATTTTTTAGCTGCTGGGTGAAAAAGCTGAACTGGGTCAGGAAACAGCAGGCCAGAACCAGGTCTAGACAGTTGAAAAGATTGACTGGCAGGCAATGGAGTACCCTGTGTCAACAGCAGGGGACAGACCAAGTCAGTGAGCGAGTCATTGGTTCTTGATGTACACACTATCACATGATAGGTTGGTATACAGCCAGGTTATTTCAGTATTGGGTGTCCATTATTTTATGGGGTCCAGATGAGGAAGTTTTACCCTTTTTTTGATCTGGTATCTGATACATCCTTGGGTCTGGTTTCCCTGACATTATTTTAGTGCACCTATGTGCCCCCACTATTTGGGTTATCCCCAATAAACACTGTTTGTTCTCTACTCCCAGGATAATAATAATATATCATTATTCAGTCTGTGCTGATGGGGTAGTACATGTCTAATGATGCTATTTCTGGATCCCCTCACCAAGGGTTATAGAAATCCTTCTCCCCGCAAATGGAGTCAAAAGCAGTTTGTCAAATAGAGTCTCCTGGGATGATGTGCAGCCCCAGAGACCACTGTTTTATAAAATATGAGCTACGTAGAGTAGAACGTGGACATAGCCTTGCAGGTACCACATTCTGCCATACTGGTGGGTCACACAGGAAGTCCTCTGAACCTCTTGATTGGACATGTGGTATAGGCGATAGAGGGCCATTATGGAGGTTGCTGTCATATTCTCTGTCATCCTTTGAGTGTTCTAGAATTTGCTCAAATGTGGGAAGGTCTGCTAGGAACAGGGCCCCAGGCCAGCCACCAGCACAGGAGAAGATTCAGCTGACACAGTCACTCTCTGAAGACTCACAGCAGAGCATACAGGTGGAAACAGGGAACATAAGTGTGTACCAAGGTGGCAAAAAGGATGCTGTCTTCATTCTTCCATCACTATACCAGCTATTCTCTTTTTTGTGATAAAGCATCATGACCCCAGCAACTCAGAGAAGGAAGGATTGACTTGGGGGCTTATAGTTCCATAGGGATAAGAGTCCATCACCATCACGGGGAAGTGTAGCAGCAAGCACCAGGCATTGGGGCAGCAACAGCCAAGAGCTCACAACTCAAACCATGAGCAAGAGACAGAGTACAAACTGGGAATGGCCTATAGCTTTTAAAATGTCAAAGCCTGCCCCTGGTGATATGCTTCCTCCAGCAAGGACAGACCTTCCAAGCTTCCTGAAAACATGGCCAACAACCTGGGACTGATCAAGCATTCAAACACCTGAGACATCTCATTCAAGCTACCACAGTGCTAGATACATTCTTGTTTCAATTTTGGAACCTCTGAAGACAGAGGCATCCGGGTATGGTGGCACATGGTTTTAATCTCAGCACTCCAAAGCAGAGACAGGTAGGTCTCTGATTTTAGGGTAGCCTGGTCCACATAATGAGTTTCAGAATTCCCAGGGCTACATAGAGAGACACTTTCTCAACAACGAAGGCAGAGATGTTCCCCATTTCCTTCTCCGATGCTTTCCATTTTGTGCCTTTTCTATTCCTGTGGCTTCTAGAAGCCACATGGGCCTCAGGGGCAGGTCATGCCCAGCTGGACTTTACACTGCAAGGAATGCTGGATGCATCATGCCTGCCTTCTCTCATGCAGTCACATGCAATGTGGTGTATTTAGCTTTAAACGTGTCAGAGTGCAGGGCAAAGAATTGGCTTACAGGCCTGTGAAGGCCTCAAGAGGAATCTGTGTTCGGAAATGTGGTGATATATTATCTGTAATCTAAGAAATAAAGTTTGCCTGAAGATCCAAGGGCAGAGCCAGCCACAGACTTAGCCATAGAGGTCAGGCAGTGGTGGCATACATCTTTAATCCCAGCACTAGGAAGATTGAGACAGGAAGTGATATGGCTGGGCAGAGAAAGGAATCTAAGGCCGGAGGAGACAAGAGTCTCCTGTGGGGAATCACAGCCTCTTTGATTTCAAAGACAGTGTGGGCTTGGGGACAGCATTCCACAGCCTGCATTGTCCCAAGGCTCATGAGTGGTGGCATGCAGTCTCACAGCAGGAAAAGAGGGTGTTGTGGAGACAGTCTCACTGTGTAATCCTGGCTGGCCTGGCCTTGAACTCACAAAGATCCTCCTGCCTCTGCCTCTCCAGTGTGCCATCACACCCAGCGCTGGCTTTATCTCTTAACAATAATGATGCGTGAACCTTTGTCAATTCTAGAACATTCTTTTGGAAGCTGGTTGTTTCACCATCCTCTACTCTGTTGCAGATCGTGTTGATGGTCAGCTTCTCCTCACGCACCACATCCTTGGACATCCAGAGAAATTTAGAAGCAAATGTGGAGAAGCGGACAAAGGATACATATGGGCCACCCATGGGGAAGCGCCTGCTGGTGTTCATGGATGATATGAACATGCCAAAGGTGGGTAGAGCTTACAGAGGCGGGATAGATGGGCATGTGTGTGTGTGTGTGTGTGTGTGTGTGTGTGTGTGTGTGTGTGTGTGAGAGAGAGAGAGAGAGAGAGAGAGAGAGAGAGAGAGAGAGAGAGATCGTGTTTTTTTAAGGTTTTTATTATTTAAGACTGATTTTAAATTTTATTATTTTATGGGTGTGTACCTGTGTGTATATATGCCACATGTATCCATAGAGACCAGAAGAAGGTGTCAGACCCCCTGGAGCTGGAGTTACATGTGGTTGTAAGCTGCCTGACATGGGAACTGGGGACAGAACTTTGATCCTCTAGAAGGGCAGCAAGTGATTTTAAAACTCTCTGTGTATCTGCAGCACATCCAACGCTATACATTGTCCATCCGTGTATCTAGTCACCTATTACCTATTGCATCTGCTATTCTTCCATCTGTATGTTAAGGAATTTATGGAAACCCGTTCATCCACTCATCTCTCTCCCTATCCATCCACTCACCCATCTATCTACAGAATCCACCCACCCATCCATCCACCACCCACCTACCCATCTGTCTATCCACTTATCCATCATCCATCCATCTGTCCATCCATCCATCCACTTACCCACTCACCTGTTAATCTACCCTCCCACCCATCTATCCATCCACCCACCTACCCATCTGTCTATCCACTTATCCATCATCCATCCATCTATCCACTTACCCACTCACTTGTTAATCTACCCTCCCACCCATCTATCCATCCATCCACCTACTCATCTGTTTATTCACTTACTTATCCATCCATCCATTTACCCATTCATCCATCCACTCACCCATTCATCCACTTACCCATTCATTTTCCATCTACATACATACATACGCATTCCATCATTCATCTGTCTATCCATCATCCACTTATCCATCCATCTATCCACTCATCCATCCATCCACTCCAGTTGCTCAGCTAGTCCCAGGACGCTGGCCTTGTGAGGTATGTAAGCCTCGGTAGTTGCTGCCTTCTTGTAATTCACAGTGTGGTGAAGGAGACAGACTTTAAGCCTTTAACCATGAATAGACGGTTCTAGACTTGAGAAGCCCTGTGAGGCCACCCCAGAATATTCAGGGCGAAACAGGAGAGGTGAGCATTCAAGGCTGGCACAGTCTTGCCTAGATCTGCTTTTTGATTTTGCTTTTCTCTTTCCTCTAAAAAAAAAAAAAAATCCCCAAAACCTCCCAGGTGGATGAGTATGGCACCCAGCAGCCCATCGCCTTGCTGAAGCTGCTGCTGGAAAAGGGTTATTTATATGACCGTGGGAAAGAACTCAACTGTAAGAGCATCCGTGACCTGGGCTTCATCGCTGCCATGGGGAAGGCCGGAGGGGGCCGCAATGAGGTGGACCCCAGGTTCCTCTCACTGTTTAGTGTCTTCAACGTTCCCTTCCCATCAGAGGAGTCTCTCCACCTGATCTACTACTCCATCCTGAAGGGCCACACCTCGGTAACCGGCCTTCCCCACAAGTCTGACATGGAGAACATGTTGAGTGGGAACTTGCCCAGGGCTCATTTACTTACCCTGGGCGGGGGGTTGGTGCGCTCCAAGGCTTGAGCCAGGAGGGGAGGGTGCAGGGTGAGGAGCAGGAGGAACTGTGAGCCTTGCCTGAGCTGTTTAATTACGGATGATGTCATATGCCACTGTCACAGATTGAAATACCTATAGAGTAGTCAGAAGGGGTCAAATGGTCACACACACACACACACGAATGTAAAATTCACATAATATAAAATTTGTTATTTTAACACATGCAATTTAGAGGCATTTGGCCTTTACTAACTATTCTCATTGTATAAATACAACATTTTTTTTTTGTAACCAAAGGAAACCTACACCCATTACAGATTGCCCTCCCTCTCTCCCAATCCCTGGAAGCCACATGACCTCTCATGTCTGGCTTCTTCTCTCAGCACCAGGCTCTCAAGGTTCATCCATGTGTCAGTGTTCACTTCCTTTGCTGATCAAATGCTATTCTATCATGAAAATACCAAATTTATCTTATCCATTCTACCAATAGACATGCTGGTCTTATTTTTTTTTTTTTTTTTTTTTTTTAGAACTTTAGTGAGAGCATCGGTGGCATAAGCAGGAAGCTAACATTCTGCACATTAATCCTTTACAAAAACATTGTTCAAGATCTGCCTCCCACCCCTTCCAAGTTCCATTACATCTTCAACCTCCGGGACCTCTCCAGAGTTTTTAATGGTCTCATCCTCACTAATCCAGAGCGGTGAGTTTGGGGGTATGTTTGTTTTACTAAAATATACCCTAAGGCAGTAGTTCTCAAATTTACACAGGGGTCACCTAAGACCACAGGAAAACACAGATTATGGTTCATAACAGTAGCAAAGTTAGGGTTATAAATTAGCAGCAAACTCATTTTATAGTTGGGGGGGTCACTACAACATGAGACATCATATTAAAGGATTGCAGTGTTAGGAAGGTTCAGGACTCCTGGTCCTAGAAGTATGGTGGCCTTCAACTAATCAGATGGGTCAAAAAAATGTGTCAGTGAATCCCATGACATCACTGATTATGTGAAAACAGATTAACCCTTAAGGTGACAGCTGATGCTCCTTAGCTCTGGGAGTTGGAGATGTCCAGGTGTCTGCAGCTGGATCTGCACGAAGTCTGGGGCTCATTGGCTACACTATTTCCAGCTTGGTGGAGAATGCTTGTCCCTGCAGGAGTCGCCAGATGTAGCAAGGAAAGAGTTAGGACTCTTTGCCGGAAGGGCCTCAGGAACACCAGACCCCAGTCTTTCCTTAGCTGCTTCAGTCTCTGTGGATCTGCAGGGAGAGGCTGAATACGGATTCAAGCCAGGGACAGCAGAGGGCCCTTCATGGGCTTTAGCCTCCTTGGAGTGCTGTGGATGGTTTAGAATGGCGGTTAACCCTGAGCTTAGTCTTTTGGGTGGGGGTGGGGGGGAGGATGGCTCTTTGGCAGGAACTAGAGAAAGTTCTGGAAGTAGGTCCAGAAAACGAAGCAGCCCTGAGACTGATTCTAAGTTCACACAAGCTTTGGATTGTTTATGTGACTGACAGGCTGACTCTATTTCTTCCTTACGGTAGGATGAGCCATGGGTGATGACTTTGTGATCCCTATCCTTAATTTGCTATCTTCCAGCTAGAAAGGGATAGAGACGCTTTTAGGGATGTGGCTCATGCGCACTCCTGTCCACCTGAGCCTCTTCCTCCCCAGGGGACCTGGTGACAATATTGCCTTTCCTTCCCGTAGGTTTCAGACAGTGACTCAAATGGTAAGGGTGTGGAGAAATGAGTGCCTTCGGGTTTTCCATGACCGGCTCATCAACGAAATAGATAAGGAGCTGGTGAGCATGCGCAAGCACCTTAATAGGGGGAAAACCCCACATAAGGTCTGAGTAAAACACATCAGTGGGACCAGCAAGATGGGTTGGCCAAGCCAAATGATCTGAGTTCATCCCTGGGGCCCACATGCTGGAAAGAATGGGCTATCTCCCAGAAGTTATCTCCTGCCCTCTGCGTGTGTCCCCTCGGCACAAATAAATAAGTAAATGTAATTAAAACAGAAAAGAGGGTTTAGAAAAAAATAAAACCAATTTATTGCTTATACAGGGTGCTCCTAGCAGGACAGGAACCATTGGGGAAGGTCTATGTAAATTATCCCACTGATCATGGTGAATTCTCTTTTCTCACCAAATCTATGAAACTGTGGACATGTCTGGGCCCTTAACCTACTTTTGTTTCAAGGTGCAAGACCACATAGAGAGCCTGGTGAATGAATATTTTAATGATGACTTTGAGGTAGTGATGAGGGACCCCATCCTGTTTGGAGACTTCCGAACAGCTCTGCATGATGAGGAACCACGAGTTTATGAAGACATCCAGGACTATGAGGCTGCCAAGGCACTGTTTGAGGTGCGGACCACTCACCTCCAGCTCTGTCCATCTAGGATATCATATATCCGGTGTCTGGGGTGTGTCTGGTGGGCCCAGCAGCTCTCTGGTTCATAATGGCCTGTGGCTCACTCTAGCAGGTTGCCACGTAGCAGACCAGATATTTATTTTTAGTCATGTATATGGTGTGTATGTATGTATATGAAAGCATATGCATGCATGTGAGTATAGGTGCCCATAGAGGCCAAAAGAGGGCAGAACTGGAGTCACAGGCATTTGTGAGCTGTATGATTGAACACTAAGATCTGCACTTGGGTCCTGGGAAGAGCAACATCTCTCCCCTGCCCTGTCAACTGCAACCTTGATGTCGGGGAAATTAGGTCTCCAGCCCCACATGCCCTAATAATTGGTTAACATCCTTTGCCATGGATGATGAGGAAAAAGACAGCTCTCTCCACCCTTCACCTTTCCTGATGCGAAGAAGAGAGCCTACCTCTTAAAATGCAGTGGGCATGCCAATCCTCTCCACTCAGGAAATCCTGGAGGAGTACAATGAAATCAACACCAAGATGAACCTGGTGCTGTTTGACGATGCGCTGGAGCACCTGACGCGTGTGCACCGCATCATTCGAATGGACCGAGGTCATGCACTGCTGGTGGGCGTGGGCGGCTCTGGGAAGCAGTCCTTGGCCAGGCTGGCGGCCTTCACAGCAGGCTACGAGGTAGGGATCCTGGGAGTATGACCTTCTGTTTTTGTCCCTTACACCCAAGTTTGCAAAGCATGTAACCTGCAGTGGCTTGAGAAATGGAGCTCATAAGTCAGACACGGGCTGCACCTGTGCATCTGGATGTGCAGGAACACAGAGGGGGCTTGGCCAAACCCGAGAGGATCCAGGGGTGGCATTGCTGATGTCACAACTTCCTGTGACTCCGGCTCCAGGGTAGCTAGTAGGGCTCTCCCGTGGTCTCTACAGGTTCCTGCATGTATGTAGTTCACCGACAGACAGCACATGCCTATAAACAAAAATCAGTGTAAATCTTTTAGAAAAAATAAAACTGCTTTATAGAGCTGTGAATCAAGATGGCAGTTGATCATTTTAAGTGTGCATACAGTGCTTTTGGGTCTGGTTGCCGATCTGTGTGACCATCGCCAGCCTTTGCTATTGCGGGTTCCCTGTTTTTCCTTCCTGTGACTCCTGGGTGGCCAAGTCTCTTCCTTGCCTTCCTTTCTCCAGACACACACTCCACACAGGAGCATGCACCTTTCACACTTACACCTTGATATGCATGTGCAGCGCACACAGGACACTTGTCAGTTATCTGGCTTCCATGCTTGTGCCTGCCAGGTGATGTAATGTTTTGAGGCATGCAAATCCACCTGCTCTCCTGATGAGTTCCCTGCCTCAGCGGGCGCTGCCTACCTGTTTCCCTAGGTGTTTGAGATCCTGTTGAGCCGAGGCTACTCGGAGACTAACTTCCGGGAGGATCTGAAGAGCCTGTACTTGAAGCTGGGGCTAGAGAACAAGATGATGATCTTCCTGTTCACAGATGCACACGTGGCGGAGGAGGGCTTCCTGGAACTCATCAACAACATGCTGACCTCAGGTACTGCCCACCCATTGGCAGGAATGTTCCACCCTACCCTCCACTGCAGTCTGAGAGCTCCTCTTCTCCTGTGGATGTATCCATTACTTCCTCCTCCTTGTGATGAGGATGGTCCTGCTGTCTCTGAGCTTGAAGACATGTGTGTCTTAGCTCTGTGAAATGCTGTGTGCTTATCCCACAGTGGCCACTGCACACCTCAGGTTTTGCAAGGAATACGATGCCTGTGACCTGTGTTGTCCTTGATGCTCAGAGTCCAGATGTGCAGAGGAGGGGTGGGTACCACAGCACACAAAGAGACGCACAGAAATTCCAAGCACAATAGTGAGATGAGGGCAGGAGCCTCATGAAGCAGCACTTGGAAGCTGGCGTGTCTCTATCCCATGGCCCTTCATCAAACTGCCCAAGGGCAAGTTCATTCCAATATCCCTGTGGGTCTACAGGGCCCCTAGAGGCTACACCAAGCTGTGAACAGGTTCAAGATGTACAAACTCCTCCTCGATCGCAAGAGATGCCCTAGCCCAGAGCTCCTTGGCTTATGCCACTCTATTCTCTGCATCTGCCACCCTAAGACCTCTGTTCTTCACCCTCTGCTGTGACAACACCAGGCAGCCTGGGTCCTCTGCCTCATCCCAACTGCAAACCATAGTCCCATTTGGCAGGGAGTACAAGGAAAGATGCTTGTAGGTCCTAGGTGGAGTCAGTGTCTTTGGGGAGGGGCATCATTCATACTCCCACATTGGGTACAGTGGCCAGGCCACTGCTGGAAAAATCTTACATGCAGAGACTCCCCTGTGCCCAAGGGAAGAGACTTCAAGGCAGGAGTATGGTGATCTCATGGGCAGGATTCAGGATTAGCTGGGGATGTAGCTCAGTGGTAGAGCACTTGACTAGCATGTGTGAGGCCCTGGGTTCAATCCCCACTTACCAGGGGTAAACACATACATCTGATCCAAGAATAGCAGCGCATGTGAGTATTATTAGAATCCAGGAGGCTGTAGCAGGAGTGCTGATTTTTAGAACCTTGACTCAGGGTGAATAAAAAGAAGACTGATACACAGAAAGAATCTGGAATCCGGTGGTCTGGGCTTTCTCTGATGGAGAAGCCACAGTACCCAGAAGCTCAGAGTGTTTGGTTGAACAAGGAGGCAGGGTTATTGAGTATAGAGAAACACGGAGGCAGGGTTCGTGAGGTACAACTGGGTCAAGGAAGCATGTTTAGCTACTAGTCTCCTCAGAGGAACAGTCTCTGGGCTGTAAACATCTGCAAGGAGAAAAGTATGGCTGCCTTCTTCTGCCTGTCAACGTCAGTATTCGGACCAGACGAAAGTTTTGCCACCCTCATGGGGCTGAGGCCTTGGTCCTCGGCATGGCTGGCCATGTCAAACAACACACATTCACCCAGGACTTTCTGCTCCCTACATAGGAGGGTCAAAAGTCCAAGGTCATCCTCAGCTACATAACAAGCTCAAGGCTAGCCTGGGCTACCTGAGACCACAATTTAAAAAACAAACCCAGTCCATGTGCTTTGTGAATGTTCTTCTGGTCACCTGTGGGGTCTGCATTAGAGTTGAGGGAAAAGGCAGGGCCTTTTGAGGGCCAGAAGCTTTGGCCACAGTGTGAACTCCTCTGCACAGGAATCCCTTCACTGAGGTGTCTCTCCATCTGAAGGCAAAGATGCTCACAACCTCCCATAGTCACCCAGTCCCTTGTCAAACACAGTCCTTTCCCAAAGCCTTGCTGGCACTGGGGGCTGTGGGACAGTTCTGGGCCTTGAAGGATTTGACATTGTATACCTGGGCTGGACCCACTGGATGGTTATGATTCCAAGTTAAAGTGAATTATTTTAGGGAAAGTCATAGCAGTACTACCTTTAGCAGCTGGTCACCTCATATCCAAAGTCAATGGCAGAGAGAAACGAATGTACCCACATTGCCTGCTTCCAGCTTTCTCCTGGCCTGAAGAGTTAAGGACCCTCTGCCTAGGGAATGTGCTGCCCATCATGGGCAGAGTTATCCTATATCAATTAACAGACTAACCTGAGAAACACAATTACTCAGTTGAGGCTCTTCACATGTAATTCAACATTGTGGCAAGCTGGAAGCTCTTTCCTCTCAAGTTGTGACCATACAAATTGTCATTAGTCATTGCAAATGTTTCCTGGGAGGTACCCCTCCCCCACCACCATGTGAGAATCCCTGCTATGCAAGGCACACGTACACTGCCCAGCACAGTCCTCCAAGTAAGCAGGAGACACTCACTACCCATCCTGAAGGCTCAGAGATCTTGGGCTAGTGGGTGTGTGTTGAGTCTGGACCCTAGCCCTGGTCTTCTGCTAGTATCTGATACAATTCCCATCATGCCTTGCTCTATCACCTCCTTTTACAACCAGCAAGGTCAGAACTCAGACACCTGAAAGCTAGCTCCCTCCACATCCTTATCCTCCAGGGATCGTCCCTGCGCTCTTCCCTGAAGATGAAAAAGACAACATCCTCAGTCAGATTGGGCAGGAAGCCTTGAAGAATGGCATGGGTCCAGCCAAGGAGTCTGTGTGGCAGTATTTCGTGAATAAGAGTGCCAACAACCTACACATTGTCCTGGGCATGTCGCCAGTGGGAGACACCTTGAGAACCCGATGCAGGAATTTCCCAGGTACCTTTGACCCAAGCCTGTAAATCCTTCACCACTGCTGAAGTGTAGTGTGTGCACTGGGGACCCACTGTATCCAGGCTCCCATCAGCAGGGCCATACAGGATGTAACACTTGAGCTGAAAGTTGCCCTGGACTGTAGGCACACTTCCTGTCTTCCCTGGCAGGAGGGTATGCATATGTTTCCCAGATGCAGGGTGCATGGTGTAGGGAGGGTGCCCTTCTCTCCCCCAGGGTCACAGTGGCAAGATGCTGAGACATCATCACACTTGAATGTGCCCGGCGGAGCCACCATTCTGGTGGATACTGAAGACCCTGCATATGCGTTGGAGTAACTCTGGGTTGCACAGTGATCCTCATTCACCTCTTTCTTCAAGGCCTAGTGAACAACACTGGTATCGACTGGTTCATGCCCTGGCCACCCCAGGCCCTGCATGCAGTTGCTGAGTCATTTTTAGGTAAGCTGCCACTATTGCAGGGACAGCTTGGTGATCTCATAAAGAAGGTCATCACTTTTCTGACTGAATTTTTGACCCAGTAGATTCTTTCACCCTACATGCCCTATGGCAAAGAATAGTTTTGTATTGTTAGTGTGGCTTGGGTTATATTTTGCTCTGGTCCAAATGGATCAGGAGTCTGCAAGGCATGACCTATTGCCAAATGTGACCCCCTGATTGTTTTGATAAATCAAGTTTTATTGGCCCACACATAATGAACATTTTGTCTTGGCCCCTCCTATTCTTACCCATAGAGATGGTGCCGTTGCTGTTCAGCTCTTTTTAGAGAAAAAAAAAAAATGTACTAAAGGCCACTACTACGGTGGTGCCAGAACAGTTTTTCTTTTTCTCTAGCTCTAACTTGAAAGAACTTGTCACCAGTGTCATTGGGTGGCTTTGTAAATAGTTCCAACTTTAGAAATATGCACCAAACAAACTCAGTAAACAAACAGCCCTACTACAGAAGCCAAAATCATAATTGCAGTTATAATGCTGTTTTCCTGGAAAGGAAGCTAAGAACACATTTGTTGTGGGGTAGTGACTTAGAGTCTGGTAGATTCCTGTGAAGGACCATGTGGCAATATCTGCTTCTCTCACAGCTGCAGAATTCTGACAGTGTGCTTTGAGAGCCACCTGGGATCACACGTGAATGTTTGTGGCTGTTACAATAAAACTTTATTCACAAAAAATTGGGCCACACTTGCCCTGTAGGGCTGTAGCAGCCAGCCTTGCTGTGGCCGTGCATGCTAGCTTTTGTGATGTGCATGTATGTGTCATTTCTCTACCTTTTCAGCATGTAGTGTTTCAGTTCTACCCACAAAGTTACCGAAATTCATTTACAGTATCTTCCTTTAAAACATATTCTTTAAAGTTGAGGTGACCATGTTGCAAAGCTGGATGCATCTGGGCAGAGTTTTTCAGCCATGCTGTGTGTAATCTTAGTCAAAAACAGATCTGCAGAACCTGGACACACCAATGGTTTCGGTCCAGTCTTCCATCTCTCATACTCTGCTGAAGGCTGTTGTATTCCAGGCCATCAGCTAATCCAAGTGACAAATTCCCAGGAAGGGCCCCCTTCTGCTGGACACTGGGGTGCATCACAGAATGGCTGAGTACACTCACCCAGCTGCCATGGATGGGGGCTTCAGACTGGTTTGGGGATCGGTCAGGGGTTGGTTGTGGGCCCCACTCCTGAAGTCCCATCTCCTCCTGATGATGCCTGAGCCCTGGGGAAAGGCAGGGGGTCAGTTTCTCAGGGCAGGAGGGTTGGCCTCTGTGTTAGAGAAATCACCATGGATAGATCACAGGTACCATAAATTGCCACAAGTAACAGCTAGCTGCTCATTTCCTTTTTTTTTTTAAAGGTCAGTTGACCTCTTTTTTTTTTTTTTTTAACTTTATTTATTTATTTACCTTGGTGTTTGCCTGGAACTGGAACTACAGACAGTTATTAGCTGCCATGTGGGTGCTGGGAATTGAACCCGGGTCCTCTGGAAGAGCAGACGGTGCTCTTAACCGCTGAGCCATCTCTCCAGCCCCTCATTTCCTTTTTTAAATTAAATTTTTGATGAAATCACTTTTTATTTAGGAAAAAATATGCCTACTGTAACCTGTCCTGTCCTGTCTATCTTGAGTGTGCTTGAAACATCAGTAACATTCATAGTGTCATGCAGCCACCACTGTCATCTGTTTCCAGGACTTTCCATCATCCTAAACTGAAGTTCTGCATCCATTGTCCCTCCCCCAGGCCCTGGATACCTCTAACCTGCTTACAGACTCTGAATCTTAAGCTATGTATCACATGTAAGGGGACTCATGTACACTGTTGGTGTCCAATTGTCTTTCTTTTTGTATAAAGTGTAGCCCACATCAGTCCTTTTCATGGCTGAATAGTACTCCACTGCGTGGGCATACCACATTGTTACCATTCACCTCAGATGGACTCTGGTCCTTTCTCCTTACTATGCTACTGTGAACATTGGCATTTAGTGACTTGTTGAAGGCTGGGTGTCTGGTTCTTTCCGGCACAACTATGAGTGGAATTCTTGGATCTTTGGGTCAATATTTCACTTTGGGGGATGTGGATTTTTTTTTTCGACTTAACACTTTTTTTTTATAATATTTCTTTTTTAAACTTTATTTATTTATTTGCCTTGATGTTTGCCTGGAACTGGAACTACAGACAGTTGTTAGCTGCCATGTGGGTGCTGGGAATCGAACCCGGGTCTTCTGGAAGAGCAGATGGTGCTCTTAACCGCTGAGCCATCTCTCCAGCCCCAAGGGATGTGGATTTTTTATTTGTTTTCTGCAGTTCATGTCCCCAGAGCCTCCTGCTAGACAAGTGTTCGCCACTTAGCTACCTCCAGTTCTTCTTATCCTGTTGCTAACCCTCACTTTCTCCATTCCTTCCTGTCCAGGGGATAACCCCATGATTCCCGCAGAGAATATTGAAGACCTTGTGGAGCATGTGGTTATGGTCCACCAATCGGTAGGTGAGTTCAGCAAGCAGTTCCAGCAGAAGCTGAGGCGCAGCAACTATGTGACGCCTAAGAACTACCTAGACTTTATCAACACGTACTCAAAACTACTAGATGAAAAAACCCAATACAACATAGGTGAGCAAGGTTGGGGTGGGGGGTAGGGAAGGGATGGCATGGGGTGGGGCAGGGTGTTACTGTGTGGGCAGGGTGCAGGAGTAAGGCTCATTTCTGCAAGGCCTGGCTTCTTTATGATTGGGGCAAAATAAAGCAGATTTGGGTTTTACATTTTGGGGCTGTTCATCCCTATGGGTAAGATGCTGCACACTCTTAGTTCTGTGTGGCTCTGTTTGCAGGTCAGCTTTCTTTGCCCTGGATGCCCCCTGGTCCCCACTGTGTTCTGCTGTAAAGGGCTTTTTAGGAAGAGCTATCTCTGGCAGCTGGTTAAGAGATTCTGTGTTAACCAGGTGGTGCTATCATGCACCTTTAATCCCAGCATTATGGAGGCAGAGGCAGGCAGATTTCTGAGTTTAGAGCCAGCCTGCTCTAAAACATAGATGTCCCTGAAAGAACCAGACACCCAGAACAGCCAGGGCTACACAAAGAAACCTGTCTCAAAAACGGCACATGTTTTTTCGCAGTCTCTTCAGGCTAGCAGATGCCATGTCTGCAGTCTGGGGCTAGAAAGGGTGTAGCATCTTGTAGAAGTGAGTGTTTCCTCTTCTTGGATGGGTTCCAATGAGGCCAATGCAAGGTCCTACTCTGGAGCCTGGACCACTGACCATGTGCTGTGTGTCCCCAGCACAGTGCAAGCGTCTGGAAGGTGGGCTGGACAAGCTGAAGGAGGCCACCATCCAGCTGGATGAGCTTAACCAGAAGCTGGCAGAGCAGAAAATCGTCCTGGCTGAGAAGTCAGCAGCTTGTGAGACCCTGCTGGAGGAAATCGCCACCAACACAGCCATAGGCGAGTGTCTGATGTGGGCCTCCTGCCCTGGGGCCAGTCTGCACCTGAGGGGTCAGGGCCCCTCTGAGACTCTGCTGAAAGAGCACTGTCTGTGCTGTGGGCAGCCTTTACCAAGCCTTAAGGCACAGACCCACCGCCATCACAGGACATATACCCTGAGTGTCTCTATAACATTTTGTTATTATTAGTGTTTTTGCCTATTCATAGGGGGCGTTGTAATTATTCAACACAAATTCAGTGTGAGGCATGGCTTTTTTTTTTTTTTTTAAGATTTATTTTATTTTGTATACACACATGCCAGAAGGGGGCACCAGATCTCATTATAGATGGTTGTGAGCTACCATGTGGTTGCTGGGAATTGAATTCAAGACCACTGGAACAACAGACAATACCTTTAACCTCTGAGCCATCTCTCCAGCCCCGAGGCATGGCTTCTTATGAGGACACCAGATACTGAAACAGGTCTGTCCCCAAGCCAATGTGACCTCATATTTGTTAATGACATCATTTCTAATAAAGTCTCATTTTGAGGCTCCACTGGCTGTGAGCCTGGGAGCCACCATCTATCCCTTGCCACTCCCTCAGCCCTGTGTTACCATCAGCTATGAGCTCTAGCTATGGGAAGTGCCCATGACTTAGAGGTGAGACAGTGACAAAGTAAAGTCAGGCTGTGACAGACCGACAGACAAAGGAGCTAGCTGTACTCCGTGGATTGGGCATCTCTAGGGTTGGACCTGAGTGAGCATAAAAGAAAAGTGTGCACGAGCGCGCGCAGGAGAGGTGGGGGGTGGGAGTGAGAAGCAGAGCCTGGGGTGGGGGATGGAGGATGAGAGAAAAGACAGGATCAGTGGGAAAGATGCTTGCGGCCAATCCTGATGACCTGAGTTTAATCCTGGATCCACATGTAGAAGGCGAGGACCGACTCTGTAGTGTGTAAGCACAAAGAAATCAAATGTTATAGGAAGTTTTTTTGTCTTTTTAAGACAAAGAATGAGGGCAGTGGGAGAAAAGAAGGAAACAGATGCATCTCAGTCATCCAAAGTCACAACGCCACCCGGGGTCCTTGGCCAGCAGTGTCCGGACAGGCGGGGCTGACATGGGAATAGCAGGGGATCCCACACAGAGTCCTATCTGTGTAAGACCCGTGGCTGGCGCATTACTCAGAGCCCCCCCTGGCCACGCTCGCTGATGACTGTGCCTGGCTTTGAGGTTCCCTCTGCTGTATCTCAGCATCTTACACGCCCCCTCCCCACTGCAGCGGAGGAGAAGAAGAAGCTGGCGGAGGAGAAGGCCATGGAGATAGAAGAGCAGAACAAGATCATCGCCGTAGAGAAGGCCGAGGCCGAGACGGCTCTGGCTGAGGTCATGCCCATCCTGGAGGCTGCCAAGCTGGAGCTGCAGAAGCTGGACAAGTCAGATGTGACTGAGATCAGGTACCAGCCACCACCTTGGTTCCCACCTGCACCCCTAGAGCTCACTCAGGGCCCACCTTGTGCTCACCCCTATTTATAGATAGTAAAGAAAGCCCCACCCCCACCCCGAGGTCAGGCAATCCCACCCAGGGAGCACAGGATCTACCAGGGGACAATTGTGAGCCACCAAGTGGGTGCTAGGAACCGAACCCAGGTCCTATGAAAGAGTGGACAGTGTTCTTAACCACTGAGCCATCTAGCCCCAAGCCAGAACGTTTTAATGTAGGATCAAGGCAACCAGCCGTACCACTCTGGCACATCCTCCTGCAGGATACATTTCCAGAAGTGGAATATTTGAGTTCCAGGGTGCACAGTAGATCGTCACCCCCCCCCCAACCTGCCAAGTCCACATCTGTACCTGTTTCTTCATAGCTTCGCCAGAGAGGATGCCCCTGGTGTCTGCCTTTTTGCCGCTCTTCTGGCATAAAGGGACCTGTGTGTAATTTTCATTTAATTTGTATTTCTCTCACTGGAAGTGGCCTTTTGCACATGTGCTTTTCAAAAGGCAAGCACATGGCTTTGGCTTTCCTTTCTGTATTGCATTGTTTTGCTTTTGTTTTTCCATAACCTCTCTCTCTCTCTCTCTCTCTCCCTCCCTCCCTCCCTCCCTCTCTCTCTCTCTCTTTCTCTCTCTCTTTCTGTATGTGTTCTGCTAGGGGATAAACCCCAAGTTCTCATTCTAACATGCCAGGCAGGTGCTCTACCACTCCTGGCTATCCAAAGATTTTTTTTATATATATAAAATGGAGCTTATCTTTATACCTATAAAGAGAATGATAGATATTTTCTGAATTTGTCTTTGGACATTTGACTTTGTGGGTGAAGTTTGTATGGTATGTGTGTTTGGTTTTCTTACACAGGCTTTGGTTTATGTAGCATTATTTAGGAGTATTTTATATTGTGGCTTTTAGGCCATAACATGGGTGAAATGAGACCTAAAATAACATCCCCAGGGTGGCAACTTATACTTTAAAATTTTTCTTCTTTTTTTTTTTTCTATTTTTTTTTTTTGTCAGTGTCTAGGTTATTTTTCCCTGAGTTCAGTGTGCATCTGGAGCCTAACCCCCCAACAACTATAATTAGATTTTGATGTGTCATTTCAATGTTAAGTATGATCATCTGTGATAGCTGGCTAGTTCCGTAGCCCTTAATTCCTTCAAATGTCTTTCTAGAATATTCAGTTCCCTCTGTAGGAGCCCTTAAGTGTAAATCAGAAGGTACTGGGTAATAAAGGTTCAAACGTTTGCTTCTCCTCTGTGAAAGGAATAGCAGCCCCCATTGCAACTAACTTTTGTGATACTGGAGTGGTCCCTGGAGACTGTCACCTAGACAACTGGGATCTTGTCCATCTTTCTCCAAGAATGGAGTGGGCTGATCCCGAAGGGGGAAAAAGGAGAAGAAGAAATAGACAGCCACTGGGATTTAAATGAAACAGGTTCAATCCCATGCTAGCGAAGGGATGCTAGCTGAGATACAGAACCCAATCCAGCTCTGTAGTGTGTTGTAGTGGTGGGAAGGGTCGCAGCCCAGGTTCTGGAGCCTGGGGGATGCAGAGTAGGTCTGTGGCTCTGGTTGCCACCCTGCAGACTTAGGGAACATCGTGTCTGTCATCTGGGGGCTGGAATTCCTGCCTGCTGCAGAAGTACAGGTCACCAAGGCTGTGGCAGGAACGAGGCCCCTCGGCCTTCTGTTGCCTGCAGAGTTGTTGGAGGCTGGCTCAAGCTACAAGCCTCAGACGCCAGAGGCCCCTGGCAAGTCCTGAAGACACTCTTCTCCTCTGTTGAATTCTAATGCACCCTGTGTTCTGCAGCCCAGATTTATAGGCTGACAGCAGGAAAAAATAATAGAGCTACTCAGGGAAGCGGAACAAAGCTGGTGGAGAACACCGGGCCACCCATACTTTCTAAGAGGTCACAATCAGGTTCCGGGGGCTATCTCTGCAGATATGCCTCCTTCAGTTCCCGTGGTCCCCACAGGTGAGGCCACTGTGTGAAACCCGACACGTCCGTTTCTCTAACTTGCCACCTCTGCGACAAAGATCACCACTTCACAATAAGAGCACCAGACTCCAAGTCATGAAAGCATTTTTTTATGCCTTTGTAAAGCAGTGTGGCAGGTGCAGTGACTGACAGGGCGGTGGGCAGTCTTCACAGCCCCTACACCTGGCCCTCCCTCCCTGTCCTCACTGGCTGGGTAACCTGGAGGGTCAGTCTTACCTGTCACCTAGGATGCCCACATTTGCCTTTTACTCAATGAATCCGGCCATGGGGTCATCCCTATGTTCTATTTTAAAGTTTTCCAGGTATGTGGCCTTGTGACCTCTGTAAGGTCACTGGGCAAGCTTGGCTGTTAATTTTCTATCTAGCCTTGGTGTGTGTGGGGGGTCTCTTAGTCTGGGTGCCAGTGGGAAGGCTGCAGGGGCCAGTACTTTTGGTTTATCTGTTTTGACCTAAGCTGGTTAGAAGCACTTTTGAAAATCAACTATCAAATCTTTTCTTTCTTAATTTATTATTTTTTAAGATTTCTAAGACAGGGTTTCTCTGTGTAGCTGTCCTGGAATCTGCTCTGTAGAACTGCTGTCTTTCCTCCGAGATCTGCCTGCCCCTGCCTCCCAAATGCTGGGATTAAAGATGCATACCCCCACCGTCTGGCTCAAATCCTGTTTCTTATGAGCTGGGTATTTCCAATGCTCCATCTGCATAGCATTCTGGGAGAACAGAGGGTTCTGGGTAAATTAGATCCTGGATCGTGACATGAAGTGGAATGCATCTCTTTCATGGACTATGGGAGACACAGCTGGGAAGCTTCTGGCTCTGTCCTCCTGCTTAATAAAAACTCTTTGACTCCTGGCTGGTCCCTACTTAGTCCATAGCTTAGTACCCACCAGGTCATACCTACTTCTGTATGTGTAGACTTTCGACAGACATGTCTACCATCTTTAGTGTTCAATGCCCTGCAAAGCCAAAGCTTCCCCTGGTCACCCAGAGCCAGCTTGGAACCCGCTGGTCCTCAAGATTGGACTAGCAGCATTGACCTCACCTCCAGCCTTTCTCTACTCCTGCCTGTGGGGTCTACGCTGGCTTCAGGCCCTGGGGTAGGGTTTTGCCCAGCGCAGGCAGCTCCAGCTGTCTATGATGATGACCTAGGCACCAAGGTTTTGGGATTTTAATGGCTACCATGGTGTTTCTGTTCCCTCTGTCTTCTAGGAGCTCGGTGTGGGGCTAGCAAAAGAGACCCTTCCTGGGCCACCACCCTTCCTTAGGGAGTTGGCATACTCTATTCCCAGGCAGTCACCTCCAGGGAACTCTTCTCCCTGCCCCATCTTTTCCCAGGAATTCTGGCTACTTCCTGACCTTTCTTAGACTGAATATGGGCTCTCCTGCCCCCCAGGTCATTCGCGAAGCCCCCAAAGCAAGTGCAGACAGTCTGTGAGTGCATCCTTATCATGAAAGGCTACAAAGAGCTTAACTGGAAAACTGCTAAGGGCATGATGTCTGACCCCAACTTCCTGAGGTCCTTGATGGAGATCGATTTCGACTCAATCACTCAGGGTCAAGTGAAGAACATCAAGGGTGAGGCGGGCCTGGGAGAAGACCAGGCAAGGGGCGGAGCTGGGAGGGTCCAGGCAGGGGGTGGGGCTGGGAGGAGACCAAGCAAGGGGCGGGGCTAGGAGAAGTCCAGCCAAGGGGCGGGGGTGGGAGCATCCAGGCAAGGGGTGGGCCTTGGGTATCACCACAGCCCTTGGAAGGAGCAGCACACTGGCTTTCCTGCTTTTATTGGTGACACAGGAACAGAGGTGGCTGCTGACCCCTGTGCAGTCGGCACAGAGTCTGGCCCTCCCTGTCAGGGACACAGGAATTGACAGGAACCCGGCTCTGCCTTTGCCCTCTGTGTGGCTCTTGCCAATGTCATGCCTCTGTATGTACCTGGAGACCAGGCGGGGGAAGGGCAGTGCCACCTGCAGTTAGCAGGATGTGTCTTTGGCCAGAGAATGGCCAAGTTCCCTGACAGCTGACTCCTGGCACTACCCAGGGCTCTGCCAGGAGGAATGATGTCTTCATAGGTCACATTGTCACAGCTGTGCACAGCCTTACCCCTGAGGTGGTTGGGGGGGGGCTCAGCAGGTCATAGTGCCTGGTGACCCAAATTAGGTCCCCAGAAAGTAGAGAGAACTTACTTCCACAAAGTTGTCATCTGATCTCACTTGATACATGTGCCATGGCATGTATGTGTGTGACACACACACACACACACACACACATACACACACACGAGAGAGAGAGAGAGAGAGAGAGAGAGAGAGAGAGAATTTTTTAAAAGAAAGGAGAAAGACTCACCACCAAATGCCCTGTATAGTCCCTTAAGTTAAACACAGACACTAATGAAATGTGAAATCCCAAATTCCTCTGCACATGGATACCACCGGGCAGATTTCCACCTCTGTGACTTTGCTGGGGTGATGGTAGGGACCCATCCATAGCTTCTGAGATCCAGTCAGCTGCTTGTCTGAGCCCCCTCAATGCTCTTGGTTCCCAGAGGTTGGAGGGGCATCTAGGGGCCTCTGGGTCATGTGAGGTCACATGGAGTCCCAGGTGGCAGAGTGTTCGCCCTTCTTACTGCCTTCACATGTGAGAAACTCCACAGTGCAGGACCCTGAGAGGTGGGCACTGTGCTACTTCTGTGCATAGGCAGCGTGACTCCAGTTTTATTTGTCCTGAGAGGGAGCTTAACAGTGACCGTGTTTGACCTCTAGGCCTCCTGAAAACTCTTAACACCACAATTGAAGAAATGGAGGCCGTGAGCAAGGCGGGGCTGGGAATGCTGAAGTTTGTGGAGGCCGTCATGGGGTACTGTGATGTGTTCCGTGAGATCAAGCCCAAAAGAGACAAGGTGAGTCCAGCGAGGCCTCACCTGCCCTGAGTCCACCTGGGATCAGAGTACACGTGTCCATCATGCTGCTGGAAAATTCTGGCAGGTTCTGACCTGAAACCACATAAAGACTCCTCCATAAACTGTGGAGTTATCATTTGTTACATCAAGATACATGAGACTCTCTGTCTCTCTGTCTCTCTCTCTCTCTCTCTGTGTCTCTCTGTTTCTCTCTCTCACTTTCTCTGTGTGTGTGTGTGTGTGTGTGTGCAGATGGACAGGGTTCAGACCTGTGTGCAGTGGCCATAGCCACATCTCCAGCTATGGTGGCCCATTAGTCTCGGCTCTGATGGCCGTAGGGGTGGCGTCTCCCTCCAGCCAGGGACATCCTGTGAATTGTAGAATATCTGGCAGTGTCCATGTCTCTGCCTCCTAGATGCCAGTTGGCCTCAGCCAGGAGTACCACCAGTATTGTCATGTGCCCCCACTTTGTGGGCGGGGTCAGCCCCATAGGGAACACCTGGGTTGAAGGCAACAACAGGTGGATCCCACTTTCCCAGATTCCCATTAGAATCTGAAGCCTTAGAACATGAATTATCTTTAAGGTATTCTCCTGAAATTTTTACTTAAAACGGCTGAGGCACCTCTCTGTGACTTCGGGAAATTCAGCCTGAGATGTCTGCTGTCTTAGAGGCAGGTTGTTTTTTCCTAACATGATGATGAGCTCTTACAGCTGAGAATGGTTCAGAAGCGAAGCCGTGCGCTGCCCAGGGACAACTTAGTGTCAAGAGTTCTCACTGTGTGAGCCCAAGGACCTGAGTTCAATCCCTGCACCCATGTAAAAGGCTAGGCTGGTCATGTGCCCCTGTAACCCCCTCCACACACACTGGGGTGGGCAGAGACAGAAGGATCACTCATGCTTGCTGGCCTCCAGACTGGCCGGAAGACAGTGAGCCTGGGGTCAGTGAGAGACCCAGTCTCAAGGGAATATGGCAGAGATAGAACAGGGTACTTCTGCTTCTGGCCTCTGTGTGTGTGCATCTCTTGGGTGCATTCATCTGCACATACTGTTTTGCGCGCGCGCACACACACACACACACACACACAGAGCCAGAGAGTGTCATGTATCTTGATACAGCAGATGGCAACTCCACAGTTTATGGAGGAACAGTATGAACACCCCTGGAATGAGACCCTTTGCTGTCTGGCCCCCCAGCTTTAACCTGTGGGTTGCTAACCACATTGGGGGTCAAATGACATTTTCACAGACGTCACCTAAGATCATCAGATAACACAGATATTTACATAACAATTTATCAAAATTACATTTATGAAGTAGCACCAGAAATTACTTGACCATTGAGGGTCACCACAAATGAGGAATTGTATTAAAGTGTTGGAGCGTTAGGATGGTTGAGGACTGCTGATGGAGCTGGAGATGGTGGATTCTCTTTGCATAGGTGGCGAGGCTGGAGCGGAATTTCTACCTAACTAAACGGGAGCTGGACCGGATCCAGAATGAATTGTCGGCGATCCAGAAAGAGCTGGAGGCTCTGGGGGCCAAGTATGAGGCCGCCATCCTGGAGAAGCAGAAGCTGCAGGAGGAGGCAGAGATCATGGAGAGGCGGCTGATTGCGGCCGACAAGCTCATCTCTGGTCTAGGATCAGAAAACGTCAGGTGAGAGGCATCACTCGCCTAATGAGGTGAGACCATAATCTATACTGACTTAGCATGTGTTTCCAAGGACTAACAGAGTCCGCAACAGGTTCCCATTGGTCGAGGCCAGATGGGAGCTGCTCAGTGTGGCTTCCCGGTCCCCTGCAGGTGGCTCAATGACCTGGATGAGCTAATGCACCGCCGGGTGAAGCTGCTGGGTGACTGCCTGCTCTGTGCAGCCTTCTTGAGCTATGAGGGCGCCTTCACCTGGGAGTTCCGTGATGAGATGGTCAACCAGGTGTGGCGGAACGACATCTTGGATCGAGACATCCCCCTGAGCCAGCCTTTCCGACTAGAGAATCTCCTCACAGATGACGTGGAGATCAGCAGGTCCCGCACTGATCCTAGAGGGGTCTGCAAGGGTTTCATTTGGGGGTGGAGGTGGTCTGCAGGTCTATGAAGCACAGCCAATCCTGAGCGAAGTCATGAGTTATTCTAGAAGGCTGACCCCATGACCTCCAATCTTGGGCTTACAACTGGGTGGGGAAAGTCCATCTCCCCGTGGTTGTCCCTCACAGGTGGGGTTCGCAAGGCCTTCCCCCGGATGAGCTCTCGGTTCAGAATGGAATCCTTACCACCCGGGCCAGCCGCTTCCCTCTCTGCATCGACCCCCAGCAGCAGGCCCTCAACTGGATCAAGAGAAAGGAGGAGAAGAACAATCTAAGGGTGTGGCCTCACCCTGTATCCCACCCTGCATCCACCCTGCATCCCACCCTGCACCCCACCCTGCATCCCACCCTGCATCCCATCCTGTACCTCACCCTGCACCCCACCCTGTATCTCACTCTGCATCCCATCCTGTACCTCACCCTGCATCCCACCCTGCACCCCACCCTGCATCCCACCCTGCACCCCACCCTGCATCCCACCCTGTATCTCACCCTGCATCCCACCAGAGGCCTGAAGAGCCCCTTCCTCCTCCTCCCCCACCCCCTGCTTAGGGGTTCAAGATGAGAACATCTTTATTGTATCTTTATTGTAGGACAGGGTTTGGTGGCCCAAGATGCTCTACTGTGTCTGTGGGGGAGGGGCAGGAGGGCAGGGGAGTTGGAGCCTGGGTGCAGGTAGGAGGGAGGCACAGGTGACAGCTTCATCGGGATGGGACTCACTTAGCAGGCTTTCACTCATTCAAAACAGAAACCTCTGTGGCTTTTTAGCATATTTTCAGAGTCAGCTTAGATTGTTATTACCCCCACCAAGAGCAACAATGTTTCCCTCAGTGGATGCTCCCCAGTCACTGGCAGATGCTAATGTATTTTCTGTCTCCATGGCTTCATCTATTCTGGATTTCTTCTATGGACGGGAACATACAGTAGTATTTAGTCTTTTATAACTGGCTTCTTTTATGCCATAGGGGTTCAACCATATTGTATCAGGTGTGCGTGTTTGAAGTTGAATTTTCTTTTCCCCTTTCCTCTTTGGAGGCCCATCACCCAGCTCCCAAATAAATACAGTCTTATTATTACTTATAAACGCCTTGCCTTTGCTTGGCTTATTTCTAGCCAGCTTTTCTTAACTTAAAATTATCCCATCTATGTTTTGCCACTGGGCTTTTTTGTTTGTTTGTTTGTTTTAAACTTTATTTATTTATTTGCCTTGGTGTTTGCCTGGAAGTGGAACTACAGACAGCTGTTAGTTGCCATGTGGGTGCTGGGAATCGAACCCGGGTCCTCTGGAAGAGCAGACGATGCTCTTAACCGCTGAGCCATCTCTCCAGCCCGCCGCTGGGCTTTCACCTTCCTCTGTATCTTCCTGGCTGTCCCTATCATTGTTCTCTCCCCCTTTTCTCGTTTTTTTTTCTTCCTTTTTGCTCCATTTATTCTCTGCCTGCAAGCCCCACTTGGCCCTCTCCTACCTAGATATTGACCATTCAGCTCTTCATTAGACTATCAGGGGTTCTAGACAGGCAAGTAACACAGCTTCACAGAGTTAAACAAATGCAACATAAAAGACTATGACACACCTTTGCATCATTAAATGTTCCACAGCATAAACGAATGTAACACGTCTATAACTAATAGTCCACAACGGGTGCTTTGTCCCTCTTTACAGCTGCGTAATAGTCCTTCGTGTTGATCTATCAGCAGTTGTAGAACAGCTGGGTTGTTTTCCACTTTACAGCGCTGCATGTAAACATCTGTATGCACGCTTCGTGTGTGTGTGTGTGTGTGTGTGTGTGTGTGTGTGTGTGTGTGTGTAGGTCACGCATGTCGCTGTCACATCAGCTTTGTGTAGTTGAGTTTCTCCAGCTACCATGCGTGTTCTAGGGTTTGAACTCAGGCTCAAACAGCAAGCGCCTTTACCCACTGAGCCCCTCAGCAGCCCTGTCAGTGTCCACATCCAGGTCCTCTGGGGCACACAACCCACAGTACGATTGCTGGGGCTCCAGCTTTTGCTGAGCTAACAAAGTAGTGGGTTTCAGTTTGTCCCAAGCTTGCTTCCCTCCTGACTCTCTTAGTTCCTCTGGCTCCAGGACTTCCTGTTGTACGTTCTCTCTCGGTTCGCTGAAGGCTCATCAGACACGGCTCATCCTAGCTCATGCCTCTCTCCTGCAGGTTGCCTCCTTCAATGACCCTGACTTCCTCAAGCAGCTGGAGATGTCCATAAAGTATGGGACCCCCTTCCTGTTCCATGATGTGGATGAGTACATTGACCCAGTGATTGACAGTGTCCTGGAGAAGAACATCAAGGTTTCCCAAGGCCGCCAGTTCATCATCCTGGGGGACAAGGAGGTTGACTATGACTCCAACTTCCGGCTGTACCTCAACACCAAGCTGGCCAATCCCAGATACTCCCCATCGGTGTTTGGGAAGGCCATGGTCATCAATTACACTGGTAAGATGGGATAGATTTGGCTGCAAACATCCACGACCCCACTTGAGAGTGAGGCTTCCTGGGCACCTTGTCACCTGGTGGCCCTGATCTTTTCCTGGAAGTTATCTTTGCCGGTCCGTTCTTAATGTGTGGGTGACTCCTCTCCAGAAGGCTGGGACTCTGGAAGGCAGTGAGCTGCAGGTGCCTGGGTATGCCTAGCCTGGGCTCCAGGGTGGGCAGCGAGGGCTCTTTGTCCTCGTAGTTACTCTGAAGGGCCTGGAGGACCAGCTGCTGAGTGTACTGGTGGCCTATGAGAGGCGGGAGCTGGAGGAGCAGCGGGAGCACCTCATCCAGGAGACGAGCGAGAACAAGAACCTGCTAAAGGACCTGGAGGACTCGCTCCTGCGGGAGCTGGCCACATCCACGGGGAACATGCTGGACAATGTGGAGCTGGTGCACACCCTGGAAGAGACCAAGTCCAAAGCCACAGAGGTGGGTGAGGCCTGGTCACCTTCTGGCTCCACCTCAGTGGTCCCAGGCTCAGTCACAGCCTTGGGCCTAGTGGTTAGGAGCTCTGTGTCACTTCTTCTCACCTGACAAGAAAAGGCTGCCTTGGGGCTGGAGAGATGGCTGGACAGTAAAGAGCATTGGCAGGAAAGAGGACCAGGGTTCAGTTCCCAGCACCTGCATGGCGGCTCACAGTCCTCTGTAACTTCAGTTCCAGGGGATCCATGCCTCCTCACAGCCTCCACAGGCACCAGGCAAAATACTTATCCATATTAAATAAATATTAAAAAATTAAAAGGAAAGACCATCTATATGAGGCAGTGCTGAGGGAGGGGAGGGTACTCCTATACACTGGGTAATCTTCTCAAATTGAGAGTCATGGAAATCCCATCCTTGCTTACTCTAAATAAAAAGGGACATTATCATCTTGAAAGCAGAGAGGTTATAGTAATGGCTTCAGGTGAGGCTGGATCCAGGATCCAAACTTACCATATAGATTCCATACCCTCTACTCATGTGCTGGAACTATGTTGGGTTCACTTCATCTTTTTCCAGTATCTGGCTGAAAGGACATGGCCTGATGTCTCCTTGGGTTCAAGTTCAAGGTCCCTGCAGGGCCTGGTGACTGTCCACTCCAGGGAATGCTCTGTGGTCCCTTTTGTGCCTCGGGCCTTTCAGGCTGCCACCACCTCCCTTTCCGCTGTAACTGAGGCCTTTCTGCAGGTATCAGAGAAGCTGAAGCTGGCTGAGAAGACAGCCCTGGACATCGACAGGCTGCGGGATGGTTACCGGCCGGCAGCGAGGCGGGGTGCCATTCTGTTCTTCGTGCTGTCGGAGATGGCACTTGTCAACTCCATGTACCAGTATTCCCTCATCGCCTTCCTGGAGGTCTTTGGGCTGTCACTGAAGAAGTCGCTGCCCGATTCCATCCTCATAAAGCGGCTGAAGAACATTATGGACACACTGACCTTTAACATCTACAACTATGGCTGCACGGGTGAGCCAAGGGACGAGAGGAAGTCCTACTTGGAACACAGAAACTTAGCCTGCCTTGTGCCGACTGCTTCCTGTCACACAGGGATGTCAAGAGCACTGACTTGTAAACCACATTCTCAGTGAGATGTGATTCACCGACCGCAACCCCCACCCCCATTTCAGGTCTAGGACATCTCCATTGGGCTGGCCTGGTCTATCAGCAGTTTCTCCATCCTTCCCTTCCCCACACTGGCAGCCTCTGCTGCGCTTCCTGACTGAGGATACACCTGTCCTGGATACTTCCTATCAAGGGAATCCCGGAATATGTAATTCTCAAACTAGCCTCTTCATTTAACACATCTGAACATCAAGGCCTGTGCTGTGGAGGATATCAGGATTTGCCTGGTTCAAGTGTTGAATACACAGTGATCCACACTCTTTAATTTCTCAGCTAGTGGACATTGGGTTGTTTCTGTTTTTCAGCTGTTAGGCTAATGCAGCTGTCAACATGTGTCACAGGTGTACATGTGTGTGTGTGCGTGCATATGTGCTCACGTGTGCACACACTCACATATGCCTGCCTCTGTTGTTGGTCCCGGGGCTGGAACCCTTGGCTTCCTGTATGCCAGGCCAGTACCCTTCCCCTGAACTTCTTCCCAGCCTGAGCATTTGCTGCAATGGAGTTTCTGGGCCACATGCCGAGTTTCTGACTTTGAGGGGAGGGGGAAACTACCCAACTCATTTCCAAAATGGCTGCACTATTTTCTATTCTCTAAATACACTGTTAAGAACATCTCATTCTGGAACATTCTGAATACCATCTGGCCAGTACCAGCTCTGGCACTGTCTTCATGGGCAGCCGCCACCTTGCTCTGTATTGGACTTACCTGTCTATAAGTATCACCTAGCTTTATTCTGCCTTGCTATAGGCCAGTCAGCTTTTTTATTAACCAATGAGAGTAAGACATATTCATAGCAGCCAGAAGGCTTATTTCCAAGCAAATTTTGGCTCTGGAAACTCCATGCCTCTATCTCAGAAACTCAATTCTGCTGCCTTGTGGAGAAGGAGGCTCCTGCCCTGGTTGCACATATGTGATTCTTGTTGATGTGATCATGCCAGGTGCGCACAGGTATCCACCACTACAGAGCGCCCCTTTGCACCTGGACAGCCAGGGCCAACAGATGCAAAAAGGGTCAAGTATAGCCACTTAGGGGCATGGGATTTCATTTCATTCCCCTTGGTCTTGAGTGTGCCCTGTGAAAGAGCCTCAGCTCTGAAGTACAGTCCCTGTCTCTGTCTCTCTGCAGGGCTGTTTGAGAGACATAAGCTCCTATTCTCCTTCAACATGACCATCAAGATAGAGCAGGCAGAGGGGAGGGTCCCCCAGGAGGAGCTGGACTTCTTTCTGAAAGGTAATGTGCTTGCTGGGTTTCACTCTCCTGATATCCGTGGGTACCCGGGACATGCGTGTCTATTCACTATAAACACAACCAGCAGCAAAATCCCCTCCAGCTTGGCATCCAAAGACAACAGGTCATTCATTCAGCAGCCCTCAGAAGCACTTACTGGCTGACTTAAGGCACCTCTGCCAGGGGCTGTGTTGAGACCGCAGGCCTGGCCAAGCTGCCCAGCTGGGTTCACTGGTGACAGGGACAAGTCCATGACTCCTCACTCCTTGGCTAAGGGACCTCTCCCCAAAGCAAGAGCTATGGAAGTACGATGCGCGTGGTCAGTGTGCTGGACATGGACAGCCTATGGCTGGCACCTTCTCTCTGTGATTAGGGAACATTTCCCTGGAGAAGAGCAAACGGAAGAAGCCGTGTACCTGGCTGTCGGACCAGGGCTGGGAGGACATCATTCTCCTATCAGAGATGTTTTCAGACATTTTTGGGGAGCTTCCTGATGATATCGAGGACCATCTCTTGACCTGGCAGGAAGTGAGTGTGTGCTTTCTCTCCTCTCCTTCCTGACCGAACTGCCATCTCCACACTGAGCCCACAACCTCCCCATTGCTAGGAAGACACTTTCTGAGGAAGCTTGAATCCCTGAATACACTTTTCTTCATCCAGTCCTAATAGCTGTGTAGGAGAACCAGCCACCCCTTCACCCACCCACCTGTCCACTATCTATCCATCTATCTACCCATCGTCCATCCATAATCTCCCTACATCCCATCCATCTATTCATTCATATAATTTCTGATCAATTAATCTATCAACCATCCCACCTATTCATTTATCCATCTATTCATTCACCCAGTTGTTCATGTATCTGTCCATCTATTCATCACCCATTTATCAGTCTGTCCATATGCCCACCAGTCCATCCTTTAATTTATCTGCCCATCACCCATCTATCCAACTATTTATCTGTCCACCTATTCCTCCATCACCCATCCTCCTGTCCATCAATATGTCTCTCCATCACATATTGCCTGTCCATCCATCCTTCTAAGAGATACTTCTGGGCATCTCCTGGCTGCCAATATTTCTGCTGTGCCCTCTGAACTCCACAGTGATCCATCTGGGCTTTTCCCAGTTTTTCAGCTCATGGGTTTTGGTGTCAACAATGACCGCTGGATCAAAAGTTCAGATTTTCCTCTCTCTGGTGGCTCTTGGCACCTTCACATACAAAAGATGGCCCAGGCCACTCCTGAGCTGATGCCATGGCTAACACTCTTTGCCTCTCACAGTGGTATGACCTGGATTCCCTAGAGCAGTTCCCGTTCCCCCTGGGCTATGACGACAACATCACTGCATTCCAGAAGCTGCTTATTTTACGCTGCTTCCGGGTAGACCGGGTATACCGTGCAGTGACTGACTACGTGACCCTCACCATGGGAGAAAAGTGAGTACCTTGCCACTGGCCCATGGGAGCAGGGCTAGCCTGCTCTAAAGGACCTGGTCTGAATCCTCCAGACAAACACAAGGGGCCACACTCAGGCAGAGAGGGAAACTTAAAGTATTTTAACATTTTAAATTATTAATCTGTGCATGTGTGGGTGAGTGGGTACCTGTGTTTGTATGCTTTGAGGACAGAGCTCAACTTCGGGTGTTATTCCTCAGGAACCATACACTTTGTGGGTTTTGTTTTGTTTGATTTTTGAGACAGGGTTTCTCTGTGTAGCCCTGGATGCCCCGGAACTCACTCTGTAGACCAGGCTGGCCTCCAACTCAGAGATCCACCTGCCTCTGCTGCCCAAGAACTGGGATTCTGTGCGCCACCACTGCCTGGCACCTTTTCTTATTTTGTATTAGTTCTTTGAAGATTTTGGACAATGCATTTTGACCATATTTGCCCCTCCCCTGGCTCTTCCCCTTCCCCTCCCATCTCTGTGTTCTCACCTTTTCAAAACCTTCCACGTGTACTCTCCATCTGTCCTGGGTGTGTGGCCCTCCACTGGACCATGGTGGACCTACCATGCCCACAGCTTTGAGACTCTATCCATTGCCCAGCTCCTCGGGGAGGGGTGGGACTTTGTACCCACCTTCCTGCCAGAGCTTGTGGACAGACAAGTCATGGGGTGCTAAGGGAATCCACTGCTGTTACTCTGCTAAACAGACGCAGTATCAAACCGACTTCTAACAATCCACGCTAACCTGGCTCAGAGGCTTCTTTTAGGAGTAGATGGTGATCAACACAGAAATTCTGTTTTTTTCTTTTAAGTATGAAATTTCCTCCCCTTTATGCATTGGTGGCTGTCTTAGTCGGTTCTATATTGCTACAAGCAGATACTTGATGCCGGGTGATACAGAGTGAAATGATGTTTATTTGGTTCAGGTTTCTGATAGCTAGAAACACAGCCTGGCCAAAAAGAGAAAGAAGCATGTGCCAAAGAAGCCAGGCACGGGAGTGGGGTGGGGTGGGGGCCTCACTTTGTAACTACCTAATCACACGAGAAGAAACCCTGACCTGTAGGAAGTATCTTAATCCCTTCCAAGGGTGGCATTTGTTGACAGTGAGCTCCATGCTTTAAACCCACCACCTCTCCATGCCATCCTGTTGGGGTTCATGTGTCTAGCACATGTGTGTTTGGGGGACAAATTAGAGTGTAACTAAAAACCCTAAAGAAAGGGGGCAGTGTGGGGCATGCCCATGGAGCTGTTGATGTGGGATGTCTGGGTATGTGCCTGAGGCCTGTGCACATGAAAGGCAGGTCGAGATACCTAGCTTAGTACCAACTTGCTGAAACCAGGGTGCAGGGATCACATGAGGTGGAGGAGAGAGGTCTCTGCTACCCAGGAGGGCATTACTTGGTCTGCCAGATGGGTGTGTATAACAGGATTCTTCAAAACCCAGAACAAATGTATGAAGAGCTACATGAGTGCCATAGACAGAAGTCTCGGATGCTGAGGGGTGGGGTGAAGCAGTGGGGTAGGGAGGTGACCTGGAGCTGTCCTGCAGGTCGGTTTGCCTTCTCCCATTCCCCAGGTACGTGCAGCCCCCGATGATCAGCTTCGAGGCCATTTTTGAGCAGAGCACCCCCAATTCACCCATTGTATTCATCCTGAGCCCTGGCTCTGACCCTGCCAGTGACCTCATGAAGCTGGCTGAGCGGAGCGGCTTTGGGGGCAATCGCCTCAAGTTTCTTGCAATGGGTCAAGGTCAAGAAAAGGTAACGAGCAGGTCTGATGTCAACTGTGTTCAGCAGAGTTCCCCGGGTGGAGCAGAAGTAAAGGTCAAACAATGAGATCTTGACAGTGGTCTCCCCGCTTCCTGAGAGCACCGAATGCCACTCTTTTCAAGGCCCCCTGTCACCATGCTCCCATATGGGTCAGTGGTCTCAGGCTCCTGGTGTGTGGTTCTTGGGGACTTTCAGGTGGCTCACTGGAGGCTGTCTGTCCCATGCCATGCTGCCTGCCAGCTCACTGTGACTGGGCACAGCACTCAGGGAAACTTGGGGTCAGAGAAAGCAGACTATTAGTCCAGGTTTTGTTGCCAAATATTTGGGAAGCTGGGAAACAGTGTCACTAGTGCACTGGAAAGAAACAGTGGCACTGGATGGACAGGACACGGCAGGCATTGCTCTCTTTCCAACCTCCAAACTGGAGAAAGCCATTTCCATACCACCCAGGCTTCCTGCTGTACAGTGCACTCAGGAAGGATCATGGTCCAGCTCTGTGCCCTGGGCCCTTTAGTGAAGACTAGGGGCCAGTTCTGCTTCCTGGAGGAATAAGCAGGACTTGTGCAGGCTGGCCCAGGTACAGTCTTGGGTACAATGTGACTGTGAAGGACGTTAGGGATCTCGGGGCTGTAGAGGCTGAAGAGGCACGAGGCTCATCTTCTAAGTCATGACTGGCCCTAAGGTCACAGGTGCCAGGCAGGAAGACTGTCAGGATGGTCTTTGCCTTAGTTCCTGCATCCCTGTATCCTCCTGTATCCTTGATGCACGGGGTTGACCTAGCTTGGGACCGCTAGTCCACCCCTGCTGCACCCCATCTCCCCTCCTGCAGGTGGCACTGCAGCTGCTGGAGACCGCAGTGGCACGTGGACAGTGGCTCATGCTGCAAAACTGTCACCTCCTGGTCAAGTGGCTGAAGGACCTGGAGAAGTCCCTGGAGAGGATCACCAAGCCACACCCTGACTTCCGTCTGTGGCTCACCACGGATCCCACCAAGGGCTTCCCCATTGGAATCCTGCAGAAATCCTTAAAGGTCTGTCTTGGAGCATCAATACAGATATGTTGCTGTCTCTGCTCGGTCACTGCCACAGGGACCCTAGTGTGCAGGGGACACCCTGTGCGTGTGCCCATCCCACTCTCCTTATGTGGCTGTGGGACTTGGGTGTGTGTGCTGTCTGGATCTCCCATTCCGACTGGAGACATGCACTGGAACAGGAGGTGGCCAAGGGCTCTTGGGTCAGGCCTGCCATCTGCTCTGCAGGTGGTCACGGAGCCGCCTAATGGGCTCAAACTGAACATGCGGGCAACCTATTTCAAGATCTCCCATGAAATGCTGGAGCAGTGTCCACATACCGCCTTCAAGCCCCTGGTCTATGTGTTAGCCTTCTTCCACGCCGTGGTCCAAGAGAGGAGGAAGTTTGGCAAGATTGGCTGGAATGTATACTATGATTTCAATGAGTCTGACTTCCAGGTGAGTATGGCGTCCAGCTGGTGCACCCCGAGCTGGCTGGCCTCTGCACCTGCCTTCCAGTTTCATCAACAGCAAGCTGCAGGCTATAAGTGGCTGTTAACCACAGCTGTTCCTCCTCTCTAAGGTCTGCATGGAAATCCTAAACACGTACCTAACAAAAGCCTTCCAGCAGCGTGACCCGCGCATCCCGTGGGGCAGCCTCAAGTACCTGATTGGTGAGGTAATGAGGCTTGGGTGCCTCCTTAGGGCTGGGGTCTGGGACTGAGACACTTACCCCTTGAACCTTTGGGGCAGTCCTTGTTCTTGCCCCTCCCATTCATTCCTTAACACCCTAAGGCCCCTGAAAAATACTCTTGCCTCCTCACTGCTCCTCGGCAAACTCCATGCCCAGGGAAGTCTCTTGTGTGACTCTAGGGCCCCAAGGCCCCTGCCAATCTTTCTCTGGGCAGTTCCCAGCTTGATAATGTGCTGAGCACATCCAGGGAGCCTCATGTTCTTGGGTATGGGTACCATGGCTCTAGCTGAACTCATGGGAAAGCTCTAGATTGGAGGAATTCTACAATGCAGAAGGACTGACTGCTGGTGTCTAGATTCTTGTCTGTCTGATCCATCTGGGGATTTTCCCAGTTGCATTAGCTCCCTGTGGGCTGCTTCATACATTTGCTCTGTTCTCAGGTTTTAGACTACAGCATGATTTTATAACTAAGCCCCAATCTTGTCTCTCTGGCCCAGAAGGTTGAGTAGATAGGTTGGAGTTGGGCAGCGGTAGAGGCTGAGGGTGCATGTGGGGTTATGGGTCCCCAATGGCTCTCACCCACTCTGACCTCAGGTCATGTATGGAGGCCGGGCCATCGACAGCTTCGACCGGCGCATCCTCACCACGTACATGGACGAGTACCTGGGAGACTTCATTTTTGACACTTTTCAACCATTCCACTTCTTCCACAACAAGGAAGTGGACTATAAGATCCCCGTGGGCGATGTGAAGGATAAATTTGTTGGTGAGCTGTCCCGGGGTAAAGAACGTTCTCTGAAAGATGACGGATCTCATCTGCTTTTTCTGTGGTTGATTTGAACTCTTTCCCTATCTCCTGATGGGGCTCTTGGGCTGGTCAAGTGAGGCTGTCCCCTGGGCTCTGCCTCGCTTCAGAATTGCTCCTAAGCTGAGGTCACCAACCCTGGAACATCACCTAGAAGGGTGGATAACACTGGGAAAGTCACTGACCCATTAGTATAACAGATACAGTGCATGCGGACGGGTGGGGTGGAGTATGCCCTTTATCTTAAGACACATCAGCAATAGAATTAATTTTGATTTGGGGGACTGGGCAGGAGGTGTCCTCGGGAACACAGTACAATCTACTTTCTTTCTCTCTGTGATTCTAGAAGCCATTGAGGCCCTCCCTCTTGCCAACACACCAGAAGTGTTTGGTCTTCATTCCAATGCCGAGATTGGCTATTACACACAGGCAGCTCGAGACATGTGGGATCATCTGTTGGAGCTGCAGCCACAGACAGGTAGAGCAGCCAGGGAGCCCGTTAGCTTGGCTGGGGCCAAGGGGGTGATACTGGTGTGTGCAGGTGGCTTTCCCAAGAACATGGAGGCTCTCACAGCCTCATCTTGCAGCTAGCCTCAAAATCTCTTAAAGTATCATTCTTCCAGGGGAATCCAGCAGTGGCATCAGCCGTGATGACTACATTGGCCAGGTGGCCAAGGACATTGAGAACAAGATGCCCAAGATTTTTGACCTGGACTTGGTCCGGAAGCACCTGGGCTTGAACATCTCCCCCACCTCGGTAGTGCTGCTACAGGAGCTGGGGCGCTTCAACAAGCTGGCCATTCGCATGACCAGGTCTCTGGCTGAGCTCCAGAGAGTGAGTGTGACCCTAGAGGCATGATACCATCTGGCTGGGGGGCCCCTGGCCCACCACAGTCTTGCTAAGGACTCTTTATTCTGACAACAGGCCTTGGCTGGGGAAGTTGGGATGAGCAATGAGTTAGATGACGTAGCCAGGTCTCTCTTCCTCGGGCACATCCCTCACATCTGGAGGAAGCTTGCCCCTGACACTCTGAAGACCCTTGGAAACTGGATGCTCTACTTCCTGCGGAGGTTCACCCAATACACACTGTGGGTGAGTGTCGGGCCACTGTAGGTCTCTTTCTGACTTCCCCATCCACCAACACCCTGTGAATGTGTATCAGGTGTCCAGGGATGTCCTCAGTTGTCACAGGCCAGCCTGTGCTGGTATGCTTGTAAGTTTGATTTACTTTGTGCATGAAATTATTTCATCTAAATGTACTGGCATCTGTTTTAGCTCATTCGTTTTGGGGGTCTTAATTATTTCTCCTAGTGGTGGACATTTAGGTGGTGACTGTGCACATTTGTGTCACAAAGAGTACTATGGTCACTGTCCATGAATGCAGTCAGTGTGTACACCACGCACCATAAAGCACACATACACTTGATGCACACTTACTCATCGTGAAATAGCCTGTAACTCTGTAGCCCAGGGTGGCTTGAATTGGGGCAATCTTCCTGCCTTGGCCTCCCAGGTGTTGGGATTACAAGTGTGAGCTGAAGTCTTGTCTTTGGGTTTTCTAGAAAGTTGAAGTCATAGTACTTGGGAAGTGACATTTTTTTCTTCCTCAAATCTGTGTGGTCTTTGAGTTGTGGCCTTTGCTCACTGATGAAACGTATGTTTTTGCCCTGCATTTCTTTAATGAAGATGAAGGCTGTTTCATACACATAAAGACATTTATATTTTCTGTTAACTGCCATGCCCATTTCAATAGAAGACTCCATCTTGTTACACTGATTTTTTTTAAAAATATGAAGCGTGTATGTGTGTGTGTGTGTGTGTGTGTGTGTGTGTGTGTGTGTGTGTGTATGTGTGTGAATGGGTGCATTTGGGTTCGTATGTGGAAGTCAGAGGACAACATTTTGGGAATCAGTCCTCGCCTTCTGCTTTGAGACAGGATCTTTGTTCACTGCTGAGTACTACAAGCTAGCTGGCCCGTGAACCTCTGGCCGTCCTCGTATGTCTCCCAGCTCCTGTAGGGCACTAGGATTACAGGTGGATGGCAGCATGCCCAGCCTTGCATAGTTTCTAGAGATCCAAACCCAGGTCTCAGGCTTGTGTGGCAAGTGCTTCATCCACTAAACTGTCTCCTTAGCCCTTTTCATTGGTTTTTAAGAGCTCTTTGTATATGAAAGAATGTAACTCTAGGTCTGCTGGTAATGCATGGACTCCTCCCTGCTAGGAGCTATTTACTCTGATGATGATGATGATATATGTTTCTATAGGAAGGTTTGAATGCAGTCACAAGTCTTTTCTTTGGCTTCTGGGCTTTGCAGTTCTCCCACTGAGAAAAAGTGAGAGGTTTGGTGTGGTACCTTTGTGGCTTTGTGTCTATCTTATACATACAGGTGTGTGCACATGTGTATAGAGGCCAGACATGAACCTTGATTGTCATTCCTCATGGGCCATGACTTTGCTGAGACAGGGTTTCTCATTAGGACCTAGAGTTCACTGGTTTGGCTAGGCTGGCAGGTCAGGGAACCTCAAAGATCTTTCTCTACTGCCTTAGCACTGGGATTATAAGCATGTGACATCATACCTGATGTTTTTAGTGTTGGTTCTGAGGATCAAATTTAAGCTCCCACATTTGTGTGGCAAGCACCTTAAGGATCTTGGTGTCTCCCTAAATTTTTGGTCCACCTGGAGTTTGGTGGTCAGCTTTTCCCCCAATGGGCAGCTAACTAACCTAGTATCAGCATTTGTCACACGGGAAAGCAGGTCTTTATCAGCTTTGAACCTGGTGTCACAGCCAAGGCTCCTCTTCCTGCCCCACCTCCCTACCAGGTTACGGAGAGCGAGCCCAGTGTCATGTGGCTCTCAGGGCTGCACATACCAGAGTCCTACCTCACAGCACTGGTACAGGCCACATGCCGGAGGAACGGCTGGCCACTGGACCGGTCCACCTTGTTCACACAAGTGACCAAGTTCCAGGATGCTGATGAAGTAAATGAGCGTGCAGGGCAAGGTACAGTGAGGGTCACATACCCTGGTCTCCAGTTGGGGCTTCCCTTCTAGAACTATCTCTCAGTTTAACAGGATGAGCACCATGTTGAACAGGCCGTGCTTGAGCTGGGCTTCTGTCTACGGTGCTGTTTGTAACCTCTCAGAGAGCAGAGGTCCTCAGTGGAGACTAGCAGGGTCACAGGGTGAATGGCAGAGAGAGGCCTGGCCATGCTAGTTTGTGGCAGTGGGCTACCAGGTCAAGTCAGTTTTCAAAGAGATTACTGAGTGGCTTCCCCTAAAGGGCAGAAGTGTGGGAGCCAAAGAACACATGGGCTAGCCTGGAGCCTCAGTGAGGCATGCCCAACCTTTTAGTTCCCACATGAGAACTGTATAATCTGTTTAATGGAAAAGCAAAACCCCTCATCCCATCTTAAGAAGGTCTGCTAAGAGTGTTGGGCGGCAGTCATCCCTTCCCTCTGCCCATGGGCCACCAGAGGTGCGGACTTCTGCCCGTCTAGCAGCACTCTATGCAGCTGCCAGTTGGCAACTCACTGCCCTAGCCAGAGTCCACTGGACTAGATAGAACAGAAGCCTCTTTGTGCCTGTTTAAGGAGAGTAGATTAACAGGCAAGTTTCAGGGACCCTCACACCTATCTGTGTCCTGTGGTGTCCGGCTGCCCCTCTGTGGGTCAGAAGGACAGTTTTTGCCTTTGGTGAGAGTGCTGACTCCCAACCACTAGACCACAGTAAATGTCGATGTTCTTGTTTTTGGGGGGTCTCTGCATGCTAGAGACTACTCTGCTCTTGGACTTCGCCTTTGGTTCAGAGGATGCTGGGACTGCTGTGTGCCAGCTCTGAGCTGTGTGCCCTGAAGCCTGGACTCACACTTCCTTGGCACTCTGTGTCTTCTGTCTAGCTAGTCTGGGTGGTCTTTGTACTTGTTCTCTGTGCTCACCTGTGAGAGGAGAGTAGCCATACAACAGGACACAGATGCATCTTGTCACCTCCAGGGTGCTTTGTCTCGGGGCTCTACCTGGAGGGCGCTGATTGGGACATAGAGAGAGGGTGTCTTGTCAAGAGCAAACCCAAGGTGCTGGTTGTGGACCTGCCCATCTTAAAGATCATCCCCATTGAAGCTCACCGCCTCAAGCTACAGGTGACTGTCACTTCCCTGGACCTAAGGGGCCTTTCCTCCCTCAGAGCAGGTTTGTCTTGGGGGTATGATTAAAGCTCAGGGGGCCAGTTACGGGGAAAACATTTTGGTATACATACATGTGGTGCCCATCATCCACAAGGGTCAAGTCCAAGCTCATAGCCTATGGCAGAAACCCAGGGGAAATTCCCTTCTTAGGAAATTGTGGATACACTGAGTCAAAAGTGGTTCCATCTAGTGTGGACAGCAGGTCCCTCCTACTTTGCCTGGCTGAGATCAGGTACCCCATGGTATTCACATGTGTGTCAAGAACTCAGGTTGAATTTCTTCTAGTTGTGAGCTGATGTCTCTAACCGTGAAGGTATGTCACCTGCCTCTCCTTACAGAACACCTTCCGGACGCCTGTCTACACCACCTCCATGAGGAGGAACGCCATGGGAGTCGGCCTAGTGTTTGAAGCTGACCTCTTTACCACAAAGCACATCTCACACTGGGTGTTACAGGGGGTGTGCCTCACCCTAAACTCGGATTAACCCCAGCATGGGGATACCGTGCTTGTGGCAGGCCACACAGGTTGATGCTTCACCAAGAATGGGAGACTGACGTCATTTCAGGGAGTTTTCCTAGGGGCCAGGTGGAGTTGTGGCGGGAGGTGTTTGATGCCCATCTCCTTGCACTTGACATTGGCCATCTAAACATACTTTTCCATTAAATGAACCTTGTTTTGCAACGAGTTTTTGTGTGTGGACGCACATCGACCTTGTTTCTCAGGTACTTGCCTCGTAGTTTTGTCTCATCATCCTGGAGAAAGCAGACTTTCCACAGACTCAAGGTTCCTGTCCCCACCTCCCCGGGGCTAGGAGCACAAATCTGCACCACCACACTTAATTTTGTTTTTTGTTTTGTTTTTTTAAAGATTTTATTTCTGTGTATGTGTGTGAGCCTGCCTGAATATTCGTGCACCACATGTGAGGTGTTGGGGTCCCTGGAGCCAGTCATGTGGGTGGAGCCATTCTGTGGGTGCTGCTTGGTTTTGCTTCTGGATCTTTTTGAGAACTCTGGACACAGCATGTACCAGTGCAAGTTTTAAGGCAAGTGCATTATCTCTTCCTTCCTATTAAGCCACTGGTGTGGGGTTCTACCCATCTCTGCTCTAGCATGTGCCCTTTGCTGGCAAAGAGCACTGAAGGCTGAGGCTGCTGGGACAGGATTGCCATTCAGGGTCAAGTGTTCGGTTCCTGCCCAAGCTCCAGACGCCTCCTCTCCCAGGGACTTTGTGTGGCTTGGGGACAAACGGCTACTGGCTGCCTCTCTTATACTGTGAGGCTGGCCTGGCCAATGGGGACAAGGAGGCAGGGTGGAGTTTCTGCCAGAAATGCAGAAGCACCAACAGCTCTGCACAGCAGGTATCCCCCCCCCCAGTCCTCCCCTCCCAACTTCTCCCTCGGTGCTTCAAAAAGACAGAGAAGGAGGGTGGGTTTAGAAAATAACATTTGTTGGATCCTCAACATTTGGATGAAACTAACAAACAATTATGAACACACATTATGGGGTAAGGTCATCTTGCTTAGATCATGTGACATACAGCTGCTCGGCAAAGGGACTTAGGGACTTGGGAAGTTAGGAGTCTCCAGGAGGGACTTAGGGAAGCTGCTCCTCTGCTCTTATAGGCTGCCCTGGATATTGGGAGGAGGGGCAGGTCCTGTTTTGCTTTGACTTCAAGCGGTTCTGATTCTGACTGTGGCATGTGATGCAGCCGTGGCTGGGCCTTGTCTAGGAGTGTGCCGAGATCTCATGGCGTGGGGCTGGAAGCAAGCTATTGGCATGCAGGCATTGGCCACAGTGCCGGTAAATTATCTTCGGTGGGGACATCATCATAGCATTGTGTCACTATGGGGCCAGGAGCCAGGCTGCGACGGTAGGAAACATTTGGCATGGGTGGATGAGGAAGGTGTGGGTGAGGTTCCCTGTGGCGCTCACAGTGCATGGATGGCTGCGGTGGTGGCCGCAGGCTTCACACAGTTCGGTCCGTCCCTGAGTGCTTCCGTACCACCTTCCCTGTGTTCACTTGGTCCACAGCCCTCGTCTCTCCCTCAGGCTGGGCCTGTGGTGGACTGGCATGATGGATGCGGTGAGCCACCCCGACATGGGTCTTGTGTGGCTTGTCTCGGGCTGGGCTATGTTGCCCGCTGGCGCTACGGTCTGAGGCGATGGGAGGGATGACAAGAGGCCGCTCCTTGAGCTGG
>PVIH01002709.1:0-142958 GCA_004025045.1 Sigmodon hispidus
GCTGTGGGCAAGGTCATCCCAGAGCTGAACGGGAAGCTCACAGGCATGGCCTTCCGTGTTCCTACCCCCAACGTGTCTGTTGTGGATTTGACTTGCCGCCTGGAGAAAGCTGCCAAGTATGATGACATCAAGAAGGTGGTGAAGCAGGCCTCTGAGGGCCCACTAAAGGGCATCCTGGGCTACACTGAGGACCAGGTTGCCTCCTGCAACTTTAACAGCGACCCCCACTCCTCCACCTTTGATGCTGGGGCTGGCATCGCTCTTAATGACCACTTTGTAAAGCTCGTCTCCTGGTATGACAATGAATTCGGCTACAGCAACAGGGTGGTGGATCTCATGGTCTACATGGCTTCCAAGGAGTAAGAAGCCCACCCTGGACCACCCACCCCAGCAAGGATGAGAGCAAGAGAGAAGCCCTCGGTGGCTGAGCAGTCCCTGCCCCAACTCAGCCAACACTGAACATCTCCTCAGTTTCCATCCCAGACCCTGGAATAACAGGAGGGGCTTAGGGAGCCCTACTCTCTTGAATGCCATCAATAAAGTTCAGTGCACCCAAAAAAAAAAAAAAAAAAGAAAAACAACATGCTTCAAATTTAAAAAATAAATAGGAAAGAGGGCTGCCAGGTGAAGAAAAGCACCAACTATTCCAGCTTTTACTTATTTTTGTGAGGTTCCAATTACCTAAGACTATTGAGGTTTTTTTTAAAGCATAAAGTATAAGAATTATTAAACATTACAGTTTTTTGCCTGCTTGGTGGGCCTTGATTCTATTTACTTAAAGAAAAAGGGGTATTTGTGGAAAAGAATCCTTCCAGAGTCTGCTCCACTACTGATGACGTCATCAACTCAAAACAACTCATCTTAAACAGCAGACTCAGACTTAAGAATACAGCCAACACTGCACAGGCGACAAGGGGGACATAATTCCAGAGACAGTGAATGGAAAGAGTCCAGACCCAGGCTGAACATGTGACAAAGGGATGAACTGCAGATGCCATGGGTACCCAATCAATCACTCAAGACACCTGAGGGCTGGCGAGAAAGACAGTCACACACGCCATGTTGGCTTGAGTGGAGAGGAGAAAGAGGTAAAAAGAGCCCCAGGAGATGTGGCAGCTTGCTGGCAGCTTCCAGCATTGGACAGGAAACTGAACTGCTGGGTCAGAGTCTTCCAAGAGCAGAGAGGCAAGCTGAGGTGAAGACTGAAGTAAGGCCTTTACTAGGCTTTCTCTACCCACCACAGCCTTTCCAACACCAGCCCTCACCCTTTCTCCTTTCTGTCAGTCTCTGTCCTGTTCTAGGGCTCCTCAGAATGAGCATTTCTGTCCTATGGGGCAGGTACGTAAGTATGGCCAACCCATAAATGTTCACCAATGTCTTTTAGGATACCAACATCTTGACCTCTGACCCCAGATATCTGTAGCTCCTATTCTTTACATCTGTGACAACTTGGCATGTCCCCAAATCTCCAAATAGCCTAGAAAGAGCAAAGTCACTTCCATTGAGAATCACTGTCCTGGCCATTTTGAAAATTGCATGGACAGGGAATTCTGCACAAGAAACATGTGGCTTTCTCTGTCTAACTGTAGGCTGAGTTTTCGTTTTTGAGACAGTGTCGAGAGAGAGAGAGAGAGAGAGAGAGAGAGAGAGAGAAAGAAAGAGAGAGCGCTGACTTCCTCAATCACTTTCAGCCTTATCTCTAGAGACAGGGTCTCTCAGCAAATTTGATATTCACCAATTGTCTAGGCTGGATAGCCAGCAAATTCCAGGAATCCACCTAGGGTTACGAATGCTTGTGATCATACCTACTTTTTTACATGAGTGTTAGGAATCTGAGCTCAGGTTTTCATGTTAAATGACAGATATTTCACCAAATGAGCCAGTCCCTGACCAGGTAGATTTTTTTAAAGAACTGACACATTTGGCTGGGTGTTACCCTTATGTAATCCCAGCACTTAGAAGGAGAAAGCATGGGTTCAATGCTATCCTCATCTGCATAGCAAGGCTTGCCCAGATATCTGAGACCCTGCCTTAAATTTGATCAGTCAGTTAATTCTATATATAATGTGGCTTTATTCTTCTTGGAAAAATATATACTGCTGGACCAAGGAGATGCTCAAGAAGTAAAAAAAAAAATCCACATAAACCTGATGACCCAAATTCAATCCCCAGAACCCACAGAAAGAGCCAAAGGCAGTGTGTTGCATCTGTAATCACAACACCCAGCAAAATGGGAGGTGGACACAAGAGATTTGCTAAGAAATCCATAGGCTAGCTAGCCTGGAGCACACAGGATAGCAGAAACAAGACAGACTGCCTCACAAACAAGCTGGAAGGAGAGAACTGACTTCTGAAAGTCATATTCTGACCTCCAGATGCATGTTACAGTACATACATGTACAGACATCATAGATGAAGATAGACTTGATGAAGCTCCTGGACATGTTTTAGGCATGTGGTCATTCATTCACTGGGGTAATACTCACTAAGCAGCAGGTCCTTACTTTCTGCCACTGTACAGTGCATCTTCTGCATATCCATTTGCATAAGCATATGCACATTTGTATAAGCAAATAATCTGCACATCATGTTTTGTCTCACTGGCTCTCCTCATTTCTGAGAGGGGAGACTGAACTTCACACAAAGAAGCTTGGAATGCGGGATGGAGACAGAAGTCTTCCCTCTGGAATGTCACCAGCTGCAGGATGTCCAAGGGACAAAAAAGCTCCATTTTGTTAAGCACAGCGTAGAGACTGAGTCAGGCCAGCGTCATCTGTGGGTGACAAGCTGCTGGGAAACAGAATGTTCGCGCATGCCAATGTGTCACTCCATGCAAGCCTGGCTCCCTGCCAGGGGGTGAGTAGGCTCCGCACAGAGATTTCTTGCTGTTAACATCTCATCAACACCAGGGTATTGGGGTGCCTAGTAATGTAAAGTGCCATGTCTGGGATGTGGTCATCAGAGCAAGCCTCCAGACCTTCCTTCCAGTTCAGAGGAAGTGCAGGGGACATAACACACAAGGGCCCAGAAAGACAAATCATATGCAAGACAATGTGGCAATGTTTGGAGACAAAAACCAAGCTGGCCCATATCCTTTCAAAAGTTAATATCATAGAAAAGCCAAAGAGGAGAGATCATTCTAGATTTTAAATGTTTTAGACCTAACTATCAACTACAATATGTGTGCTTGGACCAAATTAGAGTTTTAAAAAACTAATTATAAAACATAGTCTTAGGGCAGATAAGTGTATTTGAGTATAAACAATATTACATGGCTTAAATGATTATTTTATCAACTTTAATAATAGTTTTGTATTTATGTAAGTGAAAAGAAAAAAATAGGCATCTCTTCATTCTCACTATACTCACATATTTCCTTTTGGGGAGTGAATCCATGGTTTGTGTGGTTGGTTGGACACCTTCTCCTTTGACACTACATTGTAGTGTTTTCATACCAAGCAGTTCTCTGTAACTGTGGAAATCAAAGGGGCTTTTCTCCAGTTTAGCTATGACATTAGCTACCTGTCATGAGGGGAGATCCCTACAAAGCTGCCCCTACTTCAACTACAAAGAGGGCTCCCAGGTTTGCCCATACTTCTATCTGACTGGACTATAACTCCAGGGTTCCTCTGGTCCTTCCACCTACCACAAGTTCAATAAAATATCTCATAAAACCCAGTGACGCATACATATACTACGTGGTCATAAGCCAGTGGTTTAGACCTTTCTAATTCTGCAACCCTTTAATACAGTTCCTCATGCTGTGCTGACCCCAACCATAAAATTATTTCATTGCTACTCATAATTATAATTTTGTTACCATTATAAATCATAAAGTAAATATTTGATATGCAGGATATCTGATATGTGATCCCCAATAGGGTCACAACCTACAAGTTGAAAACCACTGTGATAAGCTATAGATAAATAACCAGAGGAAGAGGTATATGAGATGAAACCCAGAGGAAGTACTGGGGCTTCTGTCCTGGTTACACACACGCACCCCACATACACCTACCCTAGATGGGTCCATTATCTGGAAACTCTCTAAACTATGTTGCTATGAATTTCTGTGCCTAGACCTTAAAGGAATGTGAATGTAACTAAGCCACATTCAATATCCGACTCCTGGCCCCTTCCAGGGGAAGGATAGCCCTTCCTGAGTGATCTTGGTCTTTCTGTTGTCCGGCTCGATACAGAAACTCTTTAGGAACCACCAAGACTCTCCTGACAAGGACAAATGATACCCCAGATACCCAAAAACTTCCAAGGGATTTAGGAGCTCTGTGAAGAAACCAGAGGCAAAGAAGTAATGTAGGATATTTATACTCTGTGTGAAGATATATTGCTGTAATTGGTATAATAAAAGCTGAACAGCCAATAGCAAGGCAGGAAGTATAAGTGGGATTTTCAGGGCCAGAGAGGACTCTGGGAAAGAGAAAGACAGAGAAAGAAGTAAGGAGATTTCCAGAGAGGAAACAGAAGTAAGCTGGAAGAGAGGCAATGCCACGTGATAGAATGGAGATTAATATAGATGGGTTCATTTACATTATAAGAGCTAATTAGAAATAAGCCTAAGCTATAGGCCAAGAGCTTTCATAATTAATAAGTCTCCATGCCATTAGTTGGGGCTGGCAGCCAAAAGAAAAATCCACCTACAGAGAGCAAATGCATATGTATTTTTATTATGTCACACTAAAACAAATGTCCTTTCTCTCCCAGGAGGTATGTGCTGAAGAGTGAGGATGTAGAGAATCCTCCTAGCTGTGACTTATCTTTAAATGATTCATATATATAACATAGCTATGAGCCATCTAAAAGCTGTACTCAGGCCAGTGATATGATATGGTCAGAAGGCAAAGACACTTGACACCAAAAATGATGATCAGAGTTTGATCTCTGGAGCCCACATGGTAGAAGGAGAGTCCATTTATCTTTTGACCTCCATACATTATGGTACATGGTACACACACACACATATGTCTGTATGTACATATGTGTATTTACTATAAATTAACAAGCAGAAAGAGAAGCAAACTAGGTAAATTGAACCTAGGTGAAGGTTGTCAATTCTCTGTATATTTAACAAATTTCATTAGAAGATAAGGAGTCCATTTCCCAGGGCAATTCATTATATTCTCCATCAGCATATGACAGACATGTACCTGCTATAAACAGCCCAATGCTGTGTTTAAGGCTGGTAACCTCAAGCTCAGCTGGGCTAGATCCTTGTTCTAAAAGAAAATATGGCCACAGATTGTAATTAATACTGGGTGAGTTTTTTTCCTGCAATTTCACACATAAGGTTCTAACAGCAAGGGGCTTGGGGAAAACAACCCAGTAGTTATTTTTCTTTCTCAGCTAGGTGCAATCTCCACCAATAAAAATCAGCATCATAAAAAAAAAAAAAAGCTCTAGAAAGCAGGCTTGAAGGGAAGGACTGCGTAGCTCCCTGGCAGAGCTCCAGGCCTCATTAAGAAGTGGAGATTATTAGAAAGAATTGTACACACTTACTAATTTTGTTTTCCAATGAATCAAAGGTCATCTTCGTCAGCCTTCACTAAATCTGAAGAACACATCAGCATCTTGATTGCTAATTAATATGTAGGGAAAGAGAGAGGAGAGAGAGAGAGAGAGAGAGAGAGAGAGAGAGAGAGAGAGAACAGAATCTCAAGGCATAAATTCCAAACATGCTTTATTTAACTCATCAACACCCTCCTGGAAACCTTAAGCTGTGCCAAAATACTGGAAAGTCACAAACACCCAATGGAAACTGTCACCTCCATCTCCACAAGACAGGGTGTGACATTCCCACACACTGGCTTCCACACTCTACCCATACATTCAGGGTTGGCCCCTCTGGTTACCTATCTAATTCTCCCACATGCATAAACCATGCATTTATTTATTCAGAAAGTATCTATTGACAGCTTTCTACCTATGGAGATTGTAGCTGGAAACTGGGGCTGGGGCAGTAACCAGCCACAGAGGTTACAGACTCACCCATAGCACACTCAAGTACCTTTACAGTAGAAATTAGACCCTATAGATCTAAACAATAATCAAAACACCTGTTTTCATTGATTCCCAGTGAAATCCCAATAAGGTAATATTTAAAATTCACCAGGATCTCAGAAGCAGGAAGCCTTTAGGGACACATACATAGCTGATGGCCTCTTGTCACTGTGACAGAATGTCTGGTAAAAAAAATAAGTAACAGGAGGAAAAGCTTTACTTTGGCTCACTGTTCTGAGGACTACAGCCCATCTTGGTGAGAAACGTGTGGCAGAGTCCATAGTGGGTGGCAAAGACTTCCAGAAAAAGAGTAGTTGGAACTGGGTACCGGGCTATGATCTTCAAAAGTCCATCTCTACAGACCTACTTCCAACTTCTAGGTCCCACTTCCTAAGGTATCCACAGCTTCCCAAAACAGCCACCTGAGGCTGTACAAGCCCTTAAATCATGAGTCTACTGGGGATATTTCATCCAGTATCCACACACCTGAGCATCATCACCTCCGGGAAGCTGTTCAAGCCAAGCTTTTTCACTATGGGTCTCAGAAGAACCAAGGGAAAGCTGGACAGAACCAAGACCATGTCTATCAGATCTCATTAGACAAAGAAAGTCACCACCCAACCCAAATCACCACCTCAAGGGGAACCAAAGGACAGGAATGACAGTCCAATGTCTCAGGGGCCACTTACAGACTGTTCCCTCCTCCTCCCCTCCTTTCCCTCACCTGGCTGTTACCACTGACTCCTCCAAAGAGTCCCTCTTGATGGGGTTCTTCTTCCTGGGCTCCCCCACTGCCCTGGGCATCCTATGTGATGACATCCAGCACTGTTTATTGGAGCTCTCTCTCCAGTTCCCTCCAGAACATCCTTGTCTCATTTTCTTTAGAACTCAAGCAAACAGAGAGGTTCCCCATGGGCGATGTAAGGCACTACTCCAAGATCATCCACCAAGCTTCCTGAACTCCATGAACACACACCTCTCACTATACTCATCTGCCATCTGCCCTGTAAGGGTTGTTCCGGCTACAGGACAAGGAGGTTGGAAGAAATGTAGTTCACCCCAGATACTTGGAAAACTTGGGTTGGCCAGTCATGATCTCTGCTTTCTGACCTCACTAGGACTTCTTTTAAAACAGAACACATAGGTGGTGGTGATGCATGCCTGCCTTTAATCCCAGCACTCAGGAGGCAGAGGCAGGCAGATCTCTGAGTTTGAGGCCAGACGGGTCTACAGATCTAGCTCCAGGACAGTTAGAGATTCACAGGGAAACTCTGCCTTAAAGCAGAGAGAGGGAGAGAGGGAGAGAGAGAGAGAGAGAGAGAGAGAGAGAGAGAGAGAGAGAGAGAGGAGACAGAGAGAGACCTTAGAGTAAGTGGTAGCATCTTCCAGATCCAGTGTATATAATGTACTCCAATTTTATTCTATGTAAACCAAACTGTCATAGAAAGATAATTTAAAAAATACATTTGGAAGAGTTGAGTTGTAGTTCAAAGATAAGAGTGTTTTCACAAAGACCTAGGTTCAACCCCCAATACTGCCAAAAATAATCTGTATGTCACCACATGTTCTGCTGATGCTATGGCTTTGTCACCTCCTCCCTCAGGTGGTGGTGTCTAGATCCTGTAGCCAGATATGCTTCATTAGGACATACCATCCTGGAAGCAGGCCATCACACTGGGAGGAAGCTGAAGAAGCCATTGCAAACAAGTACTCATGTCAACCCCCCACATACACAAAGGAAGAACCAGGCCACAGCCAGCCTCAGATACCAGACACCAATAAACAAATGATCCTTCAGATGATGCCAAACCACAGCCATAACATCATTCCTAGACTCAGTGATGTCTCAGATACCGGAATGCAGGAACCAGCCAACACCACTGGCTTCTGTCCAGACTTTCCATCCACAGGCTTCTGAGTGTGAGAAGTGGCTGGTTTATGGCATGGGACATATGGGGGGTAGCTTATGATATACAACAGCAGTAACTGGCATATAGGGATGAGAGTCACCCCAGAGGAACTCTGGAATCTATCTGCACCCTGCATGGAGCTGGGGTCATCCCTGCAGATAGACTGCAGCTATCTCCCCATCCTGATAGGAGACTAAGCCAAAACCCAATAAAATAAAACTTAGAGCAGAAGTCACCTTGGCTTATCAGGAGAGGAGGAGGGGCTATTGTGGGTGGAGCAGGAAGTGCCAGGTACCCAGTGCCTGAGAATGCAAGCCAGACTAAATTGGAAGCCAGGACAGAACACAATCTAAAAAGGCCGTCAGGGGGATCTTCAGCAATGGTAAGTTTGTATAGGGGAGTCGGGAAGGACTTGTAGGCGAGAGCTCCAATCGGAGTGGAGGGCTGCTAGTACAAACCAGATCTTCCCCTGGTTGAGAGGGGCTTGGCTAGCCCTGGAAACTGGAGGCTTCAAGGCATTTAGGGCCCTTACCAAATGGAAGTTGCAGGATAATGGATGAATCTAAACAGAGACTAGATAAAGTGAAGCCAAGGCTGAGAGCTGGAAGCCAGGAGGCCAGTCTGAAAGAAGATCCTAGCCAAAGTCTATATTGCATCTCCTCACCCACATTCTTTCTGCAGCCTCTTTATCACACGGGGCCTACAATGCCCTATTGATCAAGCCCACCTGCTTTACTACAGCCCAGGGACCACAGCCTTTTGAGGGAGGGCAGTGTACATGTGGACACTCTGCCCCAACCAGCTCCCTGTCATAGCCAAAGGCCCTATCAGCTACCACCAGGTAGGACTAAAAAGTCTAGGGACATACAGTCTGACCACCAGGTCCCATTCCTTTCTGGCTTGGCCCCCTTCATTTGCCCAGAATGTCTGTAAGAACAGATGTGGCAAACACCCCGGGACATTCCTCCTCCCTTCCCATCCATCAGCAATGCGCTAGGAAAGTCCAGTGAGCCAGGATTGTGTTCCTGAGGAGGCCAGTTCTCAGAGGAGCTTGGCCCCAATACTTGTACACAGTTGCCATCCTAGGGCCTCCATTAATCACCCAAAGAAGCCCGAAGAAAAGGCAGATGCACCACTAAAATGTCCATGACTTTGACCTTGCCTGAGTGCACACAGGGGTCCTGGAGGCAAGGACCTTCTCAAATTTCCTTCACCTCCACCTCAGGTTTGCTTTCAAACTGTGCTCAGAGGCCTTGGGTTTGTACCACAGGAGTGTCTGAACTTGAGGTACTAACTAAACAAAAGAGACCCCTCAAGGTCTGGGAGTCCTTTCTCTAGCTACCTGTGGCTCTGTTTAGCTTATCTTGAGCCTGGAATATCCCAAAGACCTGCAGCCCTCTTCAGGAGAGGGAGGCACTGGTACCTCCACTAGGTCCAGGATTCTTGGGAAATTTCTGTACCATCTCAAAGCAGCCATGCATCCACTGCATCAGGAGCTGCAAAGTATGGAGAGTGGAAGGCTGGAATGAGACTCGAGGTTGAGCCTCAGATTGAGCTTCAGATCTCATTAGGGAGTCTGGATTTGAAACTTCAAAAACAAGCCTAAGAATTGCCATGTGCTTTTAATTTCCTGGTTACGGTAAAAGCTAGATAAAAAAAAAAAATCATGGATCCAACGAGTCATTTTAAAAATGCTCCAAAAACAATTCACAGAGGCATTTCCTGACATTCGTTTTAATTAGCTGAATGTTCGACTATCACAGCCCTTCCACAGTGAAGCCGCCTGGGTACCCTCCAGAGTTGGATGGTACACTGATGTATCTTTTCTCTCCATGGTGCAATAGCACTCAGGCGGTGAGCTCATCAGCTTTGGATTTGTCTGAAGTTCTTATCAATGGTCCAGGCTCTGGGTCTAGCTATATCCTTTGAGACAGCTTGACCACAGGCAACCCCAACAGAGGCTCCTCGTCATGGAAGGTCCAGAAAACAGGGAGCGGACTGACCCCCACCAAGGGAAAAGACGCCCTCCACCAAAGGGAATAGGGGGTGTGAGAACCTTGGAATCAAAAAGGGAAGTGATGGAGCCTTTTCAAAAATAACTCTTTGACAACCTCATGTTTGAAAGTTCATTCCTACTGTGTAAGGTATGAATGTAGATGGGTGTGTTGATATGAATGGGTGTGGATGGATGGATGGATGGATGATGGATGAGAGGTCTAACCTTTGAATGATGGATGAGAGATCCAGCCTTTGCCATGACTCACAAAGAGATGTTCTCTTGCAATATCCTTCCTGCTGAGTCTATACAGACTAGCAGTAGCCCACAGTAATCTAACACCACAATGGAGTTTGGAGCCTGCATCCCTGGGGTATCTGTGTAACTTCTGGAAAGGCCTGAGACTGGGGTCAGCCACTTGGGAAAACCCACATTTCCTTCTACAAAATACTAGTCACATGGGATTTAATGTAAACTAACCCAGCTTGACCTCAGAACTTGATTACATTTCCAAAGGCTCTGTTTCCAAATAAAATCTCAACTCTTGGTGGACATGGACTTGGGGAGCTCCATACCCCAAGTAAAGAATTTTATCCTGCAAACAGCATGCTGACATTAAGCCTGCTGACAGCTAGACTGTTGGTGGTACCAAAAGCAGGTTTTCCTAAGGGCAGGCTCTTCCTCCCTGCCTGCCCCTCCCATGTGGAGACGCAGGCTGCAGCCACTTTATATGTTTTCCCACATCTCTGTTGTGGCCATGTGTCACCTCTTGCATAGACCTGGTATCACACAAGCTGTGCAAACAGACAACTGTGTATCCTCCTGGCAGGTGCCGGAAGAAGTTTGCTTCCTGCTCTGCCTGGCCTCACCCCCTCCCCAGCCTTCTCATACTGTCATGCAGTGACATCTTCAACTAGGAGCTGCATCAATGCTGTCCTGAGGCAAGTCTGTCAGACTTCAAAATCCAGACAGCAGCACTCAGCCCTGCTCCGCAGCATACCTTACCTCAACCACAGCTGCATCACTCATTAAGCAAGTCATTTACCTGATGTACCATCCCTTACCACCGCCACCACCTCACATACATCCACACACACATCTGCCCCTCACACATCTGTTTACCTACATGGTATAAGACAATGCACGGCACATTACATTCAGTCCTGTAGTAACGATTGACACTACAGAATTCAGAAGAAATTTTTTTTTAAAAGGGTAATACAACTCAATGAAAGGACAATGCCGGACTAAAAATGTGACCCATGGCAAGGAAGTCTCCTTTTAAATAAATAAAGCCCTGAGCTGAAAGTATTTCTAGAGGGCCAGATTAGGGGTCTCCAAAGGAAGCAGCTTCCCTGTAGATGGGAGGAAAAATTGATGGGCCAGCCTGGGCCAGTCCTCCCAAGAGTGGTTGACTGGAGACCCAGAGACTGGGGCACTGCCCATACATTCACAGGGCAAGAGAATAGGCAGTGTTTGCAAGGGGCCACAGGAAAGAAGCTGCCAGCAACAGCGGCTCTATTATTAGGGGAAGGTTTTATTGTGAATAAAAGAGAGAAAGTATCTAGAGGCGTCTGTCCAAAGAAGAAAAAGGGAGAAACAAAGAAATATGACCAGAGCAACCTGTGAAAGAGAAGAAGGTGGAAGAGCATGGCATAGGGGTCATATAGTGAGATAGTAAGAGAAAGAGCATGGGGGCAGACTAGCAAGAGAAGCTGGGCTGTAAGGAGCATGAGTAGCTATGGGGACAAGGGGCAGAAGGCTAGGGTGGACTTTGAAATACAAGCACTTGTGAGCAGAGGGTAAGAGAACCTGAAGGCCAGCATGGGCTTTGCTGCACTGATAGATGGATGGCACAGTAGCTGTTTGTCCCTTCTGCCAGAGGTAAGGGAAACGATTCCTCTGAGCAGATGGGAACCAGCTTTATAAGTTCTTGAGGAATGCTCGCTTTTTTCTATCCACTAGAAATCCTTCTGTAGTCCAGCTTGAGCTCTTTTCTGAACATATGGACTCCCTTTTGAAGTATGGGGAATTGGAGTTTCCTTTGGACCTGAGGGGCAGCAATTGTCTCCCATACACCAAAAGGTTATGGAGCTGTTCATATAAAACCTGCTCAGAATGGCTCAGAAACTGGAGAAGAACCTACCAGAGAAGGCCTCCACAGCCTTCTTCTTTTATCCTATGCCCCACATGCTTTTCCCAAGGTGATAAATGCCCCTGGGGTTGATATCAGAGACTTATAAGATTGATAGGTAAATACAAGGCTGAAAGTTGGGAGACTAGAGAGCCAATAGAAAAGACACCCTCAAGAAGAACTCTGGGCAAAGATTCAGCCAGAGAAGCAAGCAGACATGTCATCAGCACCACCTTACCTTTGTTAGTTCCTCTTCTAATTGCTATGATATAATATTCTAACAAAGGCAACATTTTAAGAGAGGAAGTTTACTTTAGTCCACAGTTCAAGGATACAGTCCTCACAGCAGAGAAGGCATGGCCTCAAAAACTTGAGGCAGCCAATCACACTGTTCGTGCAGTCAGGAAGCAGAGAGAGATGAAAGTCGCTGTTCAGCTCACTGTCTCCTGTTTGTTCAGTCCAGGATCCCATGCCATGGAATGATGCCACCTACAATTCAGATACTTCACTTGATGTTTTTTAGAAATGTTCACACAGAAATAACCCAAGGTTTGTTTCCTAGCTGATTCTAGATCCCCTCAAGTTGGCAATATGAGCTCTCACACCACCATCATCATCACCACCACCACCATCATCATCACCAACATTACCATCATCATTACCACCACCACCATCATCATTACTAACATTACCATCATCATCACCAACACTACCATCATCATCACCAACATCACCATCATTATTACCAACACCACCATCATCATTACCAACATCACCATCATCATTACCAACATCACAATTACTGTTGTCACCATCATCATCACCAACACCACCATCATCATCACCAACATCACCATCATTATTACCAACATCACCGTCATTGATGTTGGTTGGTTTTCACCCCCATCATCATCACCACTGTTCCTGTTAGTTTTTGTCAATGTGACACCTGGGAAGAGGGAATCTTCTGAGGAATTACATTTATCAAATTAGTGTATGGGGCACTTGCTTCATTGTGGATTTATGGTGGAGGAGGGCCCAGTCCACTATGGGCAGTGCCATGTTTGGGCAGGTGAGCACGGGCTGTTTAAAATAGGTAGTTCAATGTGAGCCTGGAGGCAAACCAGTAAGTAGCATTTCTCCATTGTTTATGCTTCAAGCTCCTGGCTTGAGTTTCTTCCTTGGTGTCCCTCAATGATTATGATATTGAATGTAAGTGGCCCCCATAATCTCATAGGAGCTTACACTATTAGGATGTGTAGCTTTGTTGGAGGAAGTGTGTCACTGTGGGAGCAGGCTTTGAGGTTTCTTATGCTCAGGATACCATTCAGTGTCTCAGTCTACTTCCTGTTGCCTGCAAACTGTAGGAGTCTTAGCTATTACTCCAGTATCACATCTGCCTGCATGCCACCATGCTCCCCATCATGATAAAGGACTGAACCTCTGAACAGTAAGTGAGTCACTCCAATTAAATGTTTTTTAGAAGGGTTGCTGTGGTCATGGTGTCTCTTCACAGTAATAGGAACCCTAACCAAGACAATGATGGACTATGACGCATAAGCCAAATAAATAAACCTTTTTCTCCCCCAAGTTGTTTTATCACAGCATCAGGAAATCAAATGATGACAACTATCAGCATCAAAATTTTACCAGGGAGTTGACATTATACTTTATATCATGATCGTAATTGAATCCCCCAAATAACTCTGTGCTTGTGCTGTTATTCTGGTTTCACAGATGAGGAAACTGGGTTTTGAAGACAATATACCAACCTCCCATCAATAGTAGACACTAAAAACCACAAGGATCACGAGGTAAACCAGTCGCTACTCAAGATTGTTTGGGCAGATGGGATGACAGGAGCTCAGAGGATCCCATAGTGTCTGTCATTCCTCTGGGCTGTAAGCCAGCTTCTAGAATCATGGGTGAGTCTGTCTAGGTCAGAGGTCCTGTTGCCTTTGACAATGGCCACCCAGAAGAGTTACTACACTAATTTGCATGCCTTCCATGTCATAGAAGCCACTGGAGCATCACCTCAGCATGTGGTGAATCTTGTATATCAATGGGGGTACACAGCTCTAACACTAGAAGCTTCCAGACTCTTTAATAAGCCTTAATAAGGAAAAAAGGTATCCACTGAATGTTTTGTTTCCAGGGAAAATGAAATCACATATCACACAGTCTTTGAAACCTTGTCTGTTCTCAGCTCTCACAGCGAACAGCACATTAAATGCCTTCCATGTCCCCTTCCCTGATCCTTGGGTTCTGCTACATCCCCTCTATTCTGGTTGTACCCTTTGGCCTAGCTAAGGATACCTCCTCTTCTGTGGTAGCAATCGGTTTCCTTCCCCGGGCTTCATCCCTTCCCAGACATTTATGTCACTCTGCAGACAGAACGAACCATTTAAGGCTGCTCCCTAGACAGCTGGAGAGGGGAGGGATGAAGATACATGTTTTCATCATTCTCATCTCAATCAGATAAAGAAGCTGGGCTCGGATGGAGGCCTGATGAGAACATTTACAAACCACCTCTCCAGGTATGTCCTAACAAATTAGAGGCACCCAGGCCACCTTGAGTGTCCTTCAGTGGGGCAGGCAAACAGTGAAATAGAGGAATTTAGACTTAAGTTCCAGTCCTGACCCCACCGCTGAGCAGCTGACAGACCTCAAAAAAGCCATTAGTCCTCTTAAAGCTCAGCTGCCTTCCAGGTGAACTTTCCACGCCAGTCAGGTGCCTGCCTTCCTAGAGCAAAGTTGTGGCGCCTTCGTAGTGTACTGTAATTCTCAAGGTCCCCACCCCAAAATCACTTTGATGCATATAAGGGGTTGCATTGAAAAAATTAAAATCCCATGCAACAGGAACCTGTGCTTGCTTTGGGAACCAAATCTCCTTGCCTGAAATGCAATTCCTTTCCAGCTAGCTGCCTCCTGAAGACTCTGGAGCTGGAACTTGGTCCATCCCCTCCCAGCATCCCATTGCTTACCTGGGAAGGAGACAGGATTTCCAAAACAAACAGTCTCGGGCCCAGGGTTTTTGGTTTTTTTTCTTTTTTTCCAAGGGCAATTTTGTAACTTCCTAAACATCAAGGCCAGGTCCTCAGAGGAAGGACCCATCTGAGGAGCCAGGACCCAGATGTCTGTGTCCCCTGCACCCTGCAGGCTTGAGTTGGGCCCTGCTAGGATCTCAGCCTCTAGCCTGAAGGATGTTTCTCCTCACGCCACTCAGTCTTATCTCTCTGTTTGTCTCTGACTTTTTCTTTTTTAAAAATTCTTTAAAAATATTAATTTTACTCATGGTAAAGCCTTATTAATTTTTAAAATTTTTCTTTTTTCATTAATTTTTAAATTTATTTTACATATTGACCGAAATCTTTCCTGGCTCCTGTTTCCTTCCCTCATCTTCCGTCTGTGCCCCCTCCCTCCACTCCTCTTCCATCTCCGTCTTGGTTCAGAAAGGAGCAGGCCTTCCAAGGGAGTCAACAAAGCATGGCAGATCAAGTTGAGGCAGGACCAAGTTCTTCCCCCTGTATCAAGGCTGGGTGAGGCAACCCAGTATGGGGAATAACTTCCCAAAAGACAGCTCAAGCACCAGGGACGGATCCTGATCCCACTGCTTGGAGCCCCACAGACAGATCAAGCTATACAACTGTTACTCACATGCAAAGGGCCTCGGTCTGTACCGTGCAGGCTCCCCAGCTATAGGTCCGAAGTCTGTGAGCTTTCACTAACTCAGGTCAGCAGTCTCTGCAGGTCCCCTTGTGACCTTGAGAGCCCTGGCTCCCTGGCTTATACAATTCTTCCTCTCTCTCTTCAACAGAAACTCCCGGTGCTTGGCTGTGGATCTCTGTATCTGTTTCCATCAGTCACTAGATGAAGGCTCTCTGATGACAGTTGGGATAGTCCTTAATCTGGTTACAGTAGATGACCAGTTCAGGCACCTTCTCCACTATTGTTAGGAGTCTTAGCTGGGGTCATTCTTGAAGATTCCTGGGCGTTTTCCTGGCACCAGGTTTCTTCCTAACCCCAAGATGCCTCCCCCATCAAGATATCTCTATCATTACTATCCCCCCCATCCTGCCCCAAATCCACACTCCTTCACCAGCCACCCCCATCCTCCCACCCCCACCCCCACCCCCAGTTTACCCAGGAGATCTCTTCTATTTCCTCTTCCCAGGAAAATCCATGAATCTGACTTTTTCTGTTTGTCTCTCTATTTCACTGTTTCTTCACGCCTCTGTCTCTGTGTCTTTATCTCATCAGTCTGTCTCCCTGTGTCTCTGTCTCCCTATGTCTCTGTCTCCCTGTGTCTCTGTCTCCCTGTCTCTCTGTGTCTCTGTCTCCCTGTGTCTCTATCTCCCTGTCTCTCTGTGTCTCTGTCTCCCTGTCTCTCTGTGTCTCTGTCTCCTTGTGTCTCTGTCTCTCTGTGTCTCTGTCTCCCTGTGTCTCTGTCTCTCTGTGTCTCTGTCTCCCTGTGTCTCTGTCTCCCTGTGTCTCTGTCTCTCCCTCTCTAATCTCTCCCTACCTCTGTATCTCTGCCTCTGTCTCCCTCCCTCTGTCTTTATCTCTCTGCCTCTGTCTGCTTTTCCTCTCTCTCCTCTCTGTTAAGAGTCAGGATTTCTTTCCTGTCCATCACCCAGCGGGGCTTATTATGATGAATGCATTTGCAGGTCAGAGGGCTGAGTCCCCAGGTCTCAAGAGTTTCCAGGTAAACCAAGTTGTTGTTGGGTATCATACCCTGTGCAACAAGGGCTCTAAGAAGCAGGGGACCCTGGGGGACCACAGATGTCACACAGCAAGAGGGGCACAAGCCTGAGGCTTGGGCAGCCATGACACATCAGCCTATGTCAGCATCATCTATATCCCATGTCAGAAGATGCTCCAAGAAACACATGGGCTCCCTGACAGGGGTAAAAAGTAGATCTTCCTATTTAAAGAAAAGGGACAATTCCCTCAGAAATCTTCATAAGGTATCCCTCCCTCTCATTGGCTAGTGCATCTTGGGACCACCCGGAGCTGCAAGGGAGCCTAAAAAAGAAAATGCACACCAGTGATACCTTCAGCAAGGAAGGACAGTGGGTAGGTGTCCATAGCTGTCACAACTATCCAGAAACCTGAAGCTGCTCTATATCCTCTGGTTTCTCAGGGACACTAAGTTTTCCCTATGAAATGAGTAGTGGCAGCAGCAATAGGCAGTCTCTTGCAAGTGGCCTAAAGTCCAGTTGACCTTCTCTGAGAGACACAGGTAGTCCAAGGATACTGGTGGAACTTAGCCCAGGTACTCTTATAGCCTGCTAGAGTTCCAGGCACGCCAACCTGCCTCCTGATCAGACAAAGGAGTCCATGCCAAGGACACAGCCAGCCACCTCTGTACTTCAGCAGCAAACACATCATGTTTCCCAGTATCCTGGATACCATGTCAGGGATACAAAGCCAAGAAGGGTATCCACTGAGCCAACTCAGAACAGTACCAATTAAACCTGTCCCTCAGACCCACAGAGCACTCAGCGTTGGGATCCAAGATATCATTTTTTTCCTGAATCTGTAGCAAGGGTTGCCATGGTGATGTTTTCTACCTGGGTCTGCTTAGAGAAGGTTGGAGACACATTTAGCATACTTAAGCAAAACCAAAAAAGCAGCCTGGGACACAGTCCAGAAGAAAGGGCAGATGGGAACAAAGGCCCCTGTCCAGGGGTCCTAGTGGGTGTCAGTCTTTTAGTTAACAGTGCATGTTATCAGCAAAGGGATAATGAAGGAGCCCAGCTCCAGAGTCGTACAGACCTGGGTTCCAATTGCATCCTGCAACTTACTTTTAAATGGTGACCTTTACGGACCAGTATGGAGCTGTCTCAGCCTCAGTATCCTCATCTTCAAGGAAGAGATGGAAAAGGCGTGCACACCAATGAAGAGCGTGAGAAAGGCACACATGCCAATATCCAGGGTTGCTGGGATTAAGACTGGGCTCAGCATGCAATGTGTGCAGTGTAGCACCTGGATCAGAAGTACGAGAGGAACAGGCTCTGTCACAGAAGAATCAGACTAGCTGGGACTTCACCAAGTATAGACAGGCAGACATGTATTTCACTCAACATGGAGACAAGACACGGGTAAACACACAAGCCCAATGCGGTAAGATATCCAGTGAATCCCTGTTCTCAAGCCTTGGTGCTCCAAGTGTGCCTGTTCAATGTCATCTGGGTAGCTGTCCCACATCCAGGAGTCATGTAGCTGATAAACCATGAGAACCCTAAGAGACCAGGAGCAAGCAAGCAGTGTTCTCTTCTTTTTCACACTGGCAAGGCTGACTAAAGGGACATATGTGTAAGCATGAAGCTCGTAGACTCAGGATGGCATTCTGGTGGCACCACCTAGTCATTGAGACACCTTTTGAAGGGGAAAAAATAGCTCATGCCACCAAGATGCCAGATTAAGCTAAGATTCCCGTTTAACAACAGGGAGGTCCTCAAAGCCACAGGATATCTTCCCAGAATAACCGTGGTGCCCATAGTAACTGTAGGAGTTCCTTAGGGCTTCCGTGGCAAAGTTTCACCAATTATGTGGTTAAGATATAGAAATAACTAAAATTTATTATATCCCACTTCTGAAGGCTGTGGAATAACCAAGGTATCAGTAGGGCTGTGTTCCTTCCTTCTCAGAGGCTCTGGGTGAGGGTCCTTCTGAACCTCTTCCAGCCTGTCGCCAGCAGCCACCCAGCTGTCCCTTGTCAGCTATAGCCCTCAATGCCTATTCTACTGTCACGTGGCCTTCTCTCTCCTGACTAATCACATCTGCATTCACCTTATTTCAAATCAGGCAATATTCAGAGGTGCTTGAGGTCAGGATCACCTTATCTTTGGGGGACACAATCTGTCCTACCCCAATGAGTCATTTAAATGAACTGTTGGACATTTGACTCACCATTGGCATATGGAGAACAAATGGGCAAAATTCTCAAGATCAAAGGAAACACAGTTGTACCTGAAGCAGACTGCTACTCTGCACAGCCCACAGCTGCCCCCCCTCCTCCTCTGAGGAACTCAGGAAAAGCTGAAAACCAGCATCTGGGCCAGAAGCCTGGTTTTCTTCCTTGCCTGGGGTCAGTCACCTGCTTGCCTAGAGCCTTACCTCAGGACAAAAGTATCAAACACAGCCCAAAATGCTTTCCCTGCACAGACAAGCCTGAGCCATTGAGAATGTGTCCGGTGAAAATGTGAAAAAAAAAAAAATTAGAAAATTAGCAGAACCCTCTGTTGTCCTGGCCAGTGCACCCTGCAAACTTAGCCTGTCTGTAGGAGCTTCTCCATTGATGGTCTGTAGTTTTACAACTGTGAAACTGTGATGCCTGTCCAAAGATGGTCAAATAAACCTGTGGGGGCCAAATGTGACCCGATTAATAGGCCTGATATTAACACAGGAGATATACTATAAAGGTCAATATTTATTCAAGCTACTTACAATATAAACGCAGACCATAAATGGAGAAAGGATCCACTTGTCTTCCTTCCAGGCAGTGGAGAAGCAGAGAAAGCTGTCCTCATGGTGCAGAACCTAAGCCCCTTCTTAAGGTTACAGCTTTGAAGTTCATAGGTGAAGCCCAACCATGTGCTGGCCCAGAAGCCACGCCCTCAGGTCAGGAAGGTGCTGAATCCTGAGGCAAACTAGCTTCCTCTATGTTTCTAAGTTCATTTCGAGGCCCTGCTTGCCTACATCTGTATCTAAACTCACTGCCGCATTTCAAAATGTATGTCGTTCAACTTACCCATTTTTTTATTAAGTGATGAATTAAATTAATTAATATGTGTTCATCTCACGTCCTATGACAGTCATAGTGTTGCTTTTACAGAGCCATCTTCTAACAAAGATTTCAAATTAGCACACTTGGACACACATGTCCATTCATGAGATGTTGCAGTGTGTGGTCATAAACAACAACGCCACAGTGATACTGGCTCAACAGAAGATCGGGAACCACAAAGAACACCTCAGAAGGGACTTTCCTGCCCCATGAGACATGAGTGATCAAGAAGAGGCAAATCTTGGTGGCTACTTGAAGGCCCAACTGAGGGCTGCATCCCAGCTGCTGATGTGCAGAGCAATGATGCTGGATCTGAAAGAGAACAATTAGGGCTATAAAAATAGTAGCCCTGCTGGAAAAACAGATGGACCTGAGCATGCCAAATGGCTAAGGCCTGGATGCTGGGACATTGTTGCCAGTCTTGATGAGCAGAGGGCCAGAGTTGAGGCTAGAGAGAGATGTTTTGCAGAGACTCCACTGCGTGGAGATGTACAGCATGGTTGCCTGCAGGAATAGAACCCTCCCAGTCCATTTTCTAGATGGAGGCAGAGTACCTCAATCCAGGAGAAAAAGATGTATGCAACAGCACTGAAGAAAGCCACGTTTGTCTCTAGATTTGAAGTGGAGAATGTCTTTCCTGCCCAAAGCAGTGGGTGCCACTTCTGCCTAGAAGGCATCCTAGACAGGATCTTTGCAAAGTTGAAGTGTCACAGACTCTATAGGGTTATGCCAAGGCCATAAGCATATATACCCAGCTCTTTCCCTAATGCTGACTGGCAGGACCTTTTTAACTCAGTTCACTCAGTCTGTGATGGCTAGTTTTATGTCAACTTGATATAAGCTAGAGGCATCTGAGAGGAAGGAATCTCAACTAAGAACTTGGCTCCAGAGATCTGGCTATAGGCAAGTCTTTACAGCATTTTCTCAATTAGTCATTGATGTGGGAGAGCCCAGTTCATTGTGGGTGGAACCATCTTAGGTCTGCTGGTCCTGAGTTCTATAAGAAAGCAGGCTGAGCAAGCCAAGAGGAGCAGGCCAGTAAGCAACGCTCCTCCATGGCCTCTACATCAGCTCCTGGCCTATTTGAGTTTCTGTCTTGACTTTCTTCAATTATGAACAGTGATATGGAAGGGTAAGCTAAATAAACCTTTTCCTCCCCAAGTTGCTTTTGATCATGATATCTTATTGCAGCAATCAGATCATAACCAAGACAGTCCCCCGGAGGAGAACAATTGTGTACACCTGCTGAGTTAGTGATATTACCTGGGAACATTGAAAGCATGCTAAAAGCCGCACCTGGTGCATAGTGGATGATGCTACCTGCAAACAGGTGTACATCTGCTCCTCTGGCAGAGCAGAAAATGGGGTCTTTTGGCCAACCTCCATTAGCTGAAGACTCAAACACCACTTCCAGCTTATGCACATACTTGCTTCTCTGTAGGCCTATAAGCAGCTGTGAGATCCTAGCAGTCATCCTTGCCCTTGTCAGAGAATAAGTTGACTGTGTCCTCCCCCCACAAGAAGTGGCTAGACATCAGCAAAGTACCCCCCTCCTTCTTTCCTCCTGGCTCCCACGTGGACATTTACCCTTGGATGGAATTTCCAGATGGGGCAGGGTAAGGCTGAGGGTGGCTCTTTAGAATAATTTGTGGAATTTCCTTTCACCTGCACTGCCCTCTGGACAACAAGTAGAATCCCAGCTGCATGTCTGCCCTTCTGTTCCCAGAGGGGAGAGGCACTGTACATCCTGCTCTTCTGAATGTTCATCTCAGGCTCAGTGGAAGGGCACTCAGCCAGCACATGCAGGGTCCTGGAGTTGATCCCCATCACTACCACAAAAAATTAATTTAAAAGATGTTCTCAGGCATCCTGGAGTAGAGTGTGGTCTCCACATAGTAGGAACAGGAACAGGGACTCTGGTTGTCCCAAAGAAGCCAGCTCATCACAGCTGTAGGCAGCTCAGCCTTTTACTCCGGGCGATGGGACTCTTTCTCTGAAAGCTTGCCTCTGTGTCTGCCAAATGGTTAAAGTGCTAAGTGAAAAACATTGCCTAGAATCAAAAGGAGCTTGATGTGTCCTTAAGAGACTCCCCAAGGCTGTGCTCTGCCTCCTAACCCTCAACATCAAGTTTGGAGTTAGTCTCCAGCAAGGTCAAGAATGTAACCCTTCTCCTCTCCTACAAAAACTGCTTTCTCTCTTTGATAACTACTCCAAAAATCTAAGGAGTGGCAGTCTTTTCTTCCTGAGATCCATGCTTGTGGGTGTGGAACTATGAAGATGCATCTACAGTGATAGCGTAATAGAGCCCACTATATGCTGCCTTAGAAGACCTGATAACACAAGAGTAATGACTTCAGGCTCTGAAGGAAGTCCCTTTCAAGAACTACACCTTACTCATTTTCAGGGGCCCATTAACTGAAGCTCACAAGCCAACAGTGTCCATGCATCTAAGTACCTGGGTTAAATCTTCATTGACTCCTATCCTGTTGTCTGGGGAAGTCATTTGATGTCTTAACCTAACTACCAGCAATCTTGTCAACTCTCTGTCTATAAGTAGACCTCTTTAAATCCCTAAACTCTGCTGTGGTCTCTTTAACCTTACAGAAGCCATTATATATCCCAGATATATACATACTGATAGATATGGTATGGAGCATATCACCTGAGAGTTAATATTAGTAGTTAAGATTGAAATTGAAGAGCCTGTGTTTGCCCACAGCCAGCTATCAAGGGAAATCAATTGGTAAATTGTAACCATTAATAGCTTGTAGATTTATTGTTATCCAATTAAGTTCTGACATCATTGTCAAGAACACGTGTGTGTGTGTGTGTGTGTGTGTGTGTGTGTGTGTGTGTGTTTCTGAAATACTGTCCTCAGGACAAGGGGGACAGGGTATTCAAGAGGTGAACTGCCATACTATCGATACTGCCTTGTAGAGCCAAGACTACCTTGCCCCACTTAGCCTCATGTATGAGCTGAGGCAGGCTGCAGGCACACATGGCCCCAGGTACTCACTCCAGGAACACAAACCCTTTTCCATCTCCTGCATCCGGGTGTTCTCTGCTTCTCTGGAACCACGTTGGTGTGTGGGTGATGAGAGCCAAGTATAATTCTTTGGGTTTTGAAGACCAGAGTGGATGAGATACAGAAATGAGGAACTACCCCAGAGAAGGCATGTTATCAGCAGTGAGTAAAATTATTTTTCAAGCATCACTCAAACTGTAGAGGAAGAAAACCCTAGAAAGTCTGTGACATAAGCAACAGCGGAGGGAAGCTGGTTTCAGAGCCTGTTCTCCGTGGGAGGGGCTTCTGCTGCCGCTTCCTTCATGCCATTGCTGCCCACTGCTCTCAGACTCCAATGCCGCAGCATCTGCCCTGACCCCATCAACGTGTCTCCTTCCCTCCCTTGACCCTGCACTGACTCAGAAGCCCTGATTATGCCTCCCCAGATTCCCAGGGGTCCTCCAATCCTGCCCCTGCTCTTCCCCTTTCTGACCTTTCTCCACAGCTTGATTTTTTAAATCCACCATTATTATAACCTTGGCATTCTTACTTAACTTAAAATCCTTGGAAAACATCCCACTGTCCTCAGGGTAAGACTCATTTTCTATATGAAGCTGGATCGTCCTGCTGCATGATTCAAACTGTGTCCACACAAGTTTAGTGGTATTCCTTGAATGATATTGTGTATCTGTACCTGCACATCTGTCCCATACCCCTGAACCTAACATGAAAAAAATAAAAAAGCCTATGGCTCCCAATATCTCTGGCCACGCCTGTCACCATCTCTTTAAATGTTTATATTACCATATTAATTACAATAATGATGGATTTTATTATGACAGTTTCATACATGTATATATTTTGGTCACACTCACCCCCATCATCCTCTCCTGACCCCTCCCACTGCACTGACTTCCTCCTTCCTTCTGCTTTCAAGTTTTTACATGTATGTGACCCAGCAGGCTTCATTAGGTTATTCACAGAAGCATGAGTGATGTGTTATCCACAGAATCATGGGAACTCTACCAGGGCCTTTGCCTCTGAAGAAAATGTCTCTTCACCCTTAGCCACTGTGCATAGACTCCTCAGGGAAGGGATGGGCTGTACAAGCCATTTTCTCCTCTGCTGCCAGTCACGCTTTGAGAGATACTTTCTGTCCAGCCACAAAGACTTTCCCATCCATGCCTGTGCAGCTCTGCTCACCTCCCTCTTTAGCCACAGGGATCTCCTTCAGAGAACAGCTCAGCCTGGGTCCTGCTAGCGTCGGTCTCAGCCCACGTCAGTCCTCTACTCCCCTCTAGGCCTGCTCAGCCCTGTCATGACTGCCCTTGAGCTCACCCAGATTGGCCTCGCCCTGCCGTGAGAAGGAACAGAGCAGAAGTTTAAGCCAGAAATGGGACCATAAGCTGAGCTAGAGTAGAGGCCTCATAGTTGGAGCTGGGAGTAGAGGCCTGAGACAGATCTCAGCCAGGGTCTACATAGGGTAGGATGGTGGTGTATTATTGTTGAGACTATTTGCTGAATATTCAACCCTATGTTGGTCATCCCTCTATCTCTAGTCATGCCTTTCCTCAGCTACCACCCCCTGCTTACCCCTGGCCCATGTGAACTAACTTCCTCTGTCTCTCTCTGTCTCTCTCTGTCTCTCTCTGTCTCTCTCTCTCTCTCTGTCTCTCTCTCTCTGTCTCTCTCTCTCTCTCTCTCTCTCCCTTTCATACACGCACACACTCACTCACTTACAAACACACCATACAGCCTCTTCAGACATCATATACACATCCCCTCCACACATCACACCAACCACAAACACACACACACACATACACACCACATATCCCAAGTCTATGTTAAAGATTCTACAAGTCCAATTGACTGATTAGAAAGCTGTGGTTGTGGATAGTTGGAATGCTGCAGATCCAAAGCCAAAATTATCTTTATCTTCAGTTCCCTTAATTCACTGTCCATCTCTTTGTCTGACCTAAAATCATTTGATTATCAGGTAAAGCATTTTTAGAATGTATTAACTTAGATTTCCACAAACCCAAAAACTAAGAACAACATTTGAGACCCATAGAAGGTTTTCCTACCTACCTAACATTTCCATCCATGTATTTTTAAAAATAAGTTCATTTATAATTTCCTTTTCTTCTATAAATATAAAAACTTCATAAAATTGGTTCCACATTAAAGCATGTCCTTTGGGATGACATGGACCCATGTTCCTGGTTTATGGTCACTCATACTTAGTTCAAGAATGAACTATCTCTTACTTCCTTTTGAGTGAGAGCTATTTTTGAGGCCTGGGGTGGCAAGGGTTAACATGGTCACAGTTCTTGAGGGCTGACTGAGCCCGACCATCACTACTTAGAAGGATGTTACAGGGCTAAAGGAAGCAGCCAGGAGAACTTAGCCTCCCATCTTCCAACGTGGACAGAGTCTCTCTCCGCTCTGGGAGAACTTGAGGAACTAGGCTTCAGATGTTCACTAAAGCTATCACAAGCCAGTGGCTTCCGAATTCACTGTCTCAGGCTCAAGAAGAATAGTTAGTTAGTTAGTTAGTTAGTTAGTTAGTAAGTGAGCAGAAAAAAATAATTATGAAGGAAAAGTGAAAAAGAACTTTGGAGTTCTGGGAACAGAAGGGACCACAGGGAGGAACTGTGTGTCCAGCCCAGTAACCCTTTGTGGGAACCAGATAGAGATGGGGATCATCCCTAGTGGGTTTGCTCCTTCCGAAGCACATCTTGGGCAGAGCCAGTGGAGTTCCCTTAGCACAACTGAGAGGTGGTCATTGGTGACTCATCTTATCGGCTTATTGATCGATCCTTACTGTCTGTGGGGACCTAACTGCTACCTTACTGAGGCCTAGAGCTTCTAGCCTTGAGCCCTAACAGGGAACCCCCACACAAGCCCTTATTCATGCACAAGACATAAACACCATGCCGTCATAATGGAAATGAGTAGTCACTGAATCACGTGACGACGATGGGAACAGATGTCAAGGTGGGTCTTCAGGCTGATGGTAGCTCAGTGGCCAGAGCTGCCTGCCACCACACCTGACAACCTGGCTTCAACAGCCAAGACCCACAAGATGGAAAGAGAACCTACTTCAGCAAGCTGCCCTCTAACCTATGTGCCTGCGTCTGTCTGTATGTGTGTATGTATGTGTGTCTGTCTGTGTGTATCTCTCTTTCTCTGTGTGTCTCTGTCTGTCTCTTTCTCTCTCTCTCTCTGTATATATATATATATACATATATATATATATATATATACACACACACATATGTGGGCACACACACTAAGTAAATGTAATTTTTTAAAATTTTTTTTTAAATATGTGTCTCCTATAGGCAAGGTCAGGTTTCTGCATTCTCTCGGCAGAAGAACTTGACCCTTGGAAAACACAGCAAACTCTGGCTTAAGAGTTCAGACTCAGAGGCTGGGGGATAGGATTGTAATAACAGTTCAGGGTGACTGAGAAGGGCAGCTGTACACAAAACCAGGGAGGAAGCCAGACTTTTTTTAAAATGTGAAATTGCTAAATTAAAAGCCTTTAAAAAAAAAAAGCTATATTGGGTTTCTGGATCCTGAGCTGTTTTGGCCTTAAATGAGAACCAGGCCACAACATGGTATTGTGTTGCCTATGATGAACTCTGAGAAAGCCAGTGAGCCAGCAGGCAGACTCCATGCTGGCAGGGCTCTAGCCAAGTTCATTACTAGTGCCTCAAAGCAGCTGGATGCCATGGTCTGCTGTGCACAAAAGTTGTTGGGGGCGGGTTCCCAAGCTTTCTGCATGAGGCCAGGGATCCAGCAGCTCCCTTTCTTGCCCAGTCCTCTCCTCCCCACCCCTTCCCCATGAACCCAATGGGTCTCCCCTTTTGGTAGCTGGTTCCCCACACCAATTGCAGCAGGGTTGATAGTGAAAGGTATAACATAGATGATTTCACTGATGGGTCATTAGAAACACTCAAGTTTCTGCCATTGAGGCGGTGACATCTCTCTAGAAGCAATTTCCTCTTTCAAATTTGATTTTATTATTATTATAGGTTGTGTGTGTACCTGCATGCCACAGCCCACATGTGAAGAACAAAAGACAGCTTTGTGGTCAGTACTCCTTCTACCTATACGAGGGTTCCAGTGATCAAAGTCCAGTGATCGAGATCACAAAGCAAGTGGCTAGCAACTTCACCTGCGGTTCCTTGTCTCTGGACTCAGCAAGGAGGTGGTAACTATTCCTTACTGGGCACCTACAGTGCAATAGCTGCACTCAGGGTGCCTTCTTCATCAACTGGGTCCTCCAGCCTGGACTCAGGTTCCTCTGCCTGGCCCTTTCCATCTTAAATGGCACAGGCTCAAGCATGCTTATCTTTATTCCTGACCAACAGTCCTACAAGTCATCATCTTGTTCCCACACAGCCCAGTCACCATTTGGATCAGTTAGAACACTGAGGAATGCTTTGGAAAAAACAGAATCAGAATCCACCACCTCCATCACCATCAAGACAGAAAAGAAAAGGGCTTATGCAGCTTGAACTATGAATGTCAAGGGCAGGAGGGAAAAAAAATCAGACTTCTAGAAGGAGTTGAAGAGTAGCAAGGGTACCCAAGGGACCCAAGAAGCCTCTCATTCCCTTCATGCATCTGTGACACTAGCCACCAAGAGTAGACATAGTGCTAATGTCTCAGTGTGGCTGACTCTCTCACAGCCACTGGGTAGATGGAGTGGGCTCCATTTCTCACATGAGACTGGGTACTTGGTTAGCCCAGGCTTATATGATCTGTCAATCAAGGAGGTGAAGCAAGCTTGGTAGGACCATTTAATTCTGATTGTCCCCAGACAGTCAGCTCTGGACCAATCAGCATGTCCCAGAGGTAGAGAAGCACAGGACTGTTCAAAGTCATCACAGGAGATGAAGTTTTTCTAGAGAACATGCTGCCATCATCTCTGAGTTTCTTGGGGGAAGCCACATCCCCCAGATGGTGATTCTCTTCTCAGTCTGGAACCACCAGCTTCCTCACTGTAGGACACACAAATTCCTCACTACAAGAGGAGATGTCGCTGCCTTAGAGTGTTACATCCAGATCTATATCCCAGAGACAGCACACAGTTAGATGTAAAGGCCACTCAGCACAGGATGAATGACTGAGTCAGTGAATGAATGAGTGAGTGAATACTGCTTCCTATCTATCCCCCTCCCCATGCTCTCCTTCACATTCTGTCATCTGAAACCCTGGTGTGAGGGGACACAGGTAGAGACTGGAGAAAGGGAAGGCAGCCAGCAGCTGCTGATGTAGAGCAATCTGAGCCTTCAAACCATGTCCTTGTGTTCTTGATTTGAGTAAAGTAGAAATGGAGAAGGGAGGGACGGGGCCCTGGCCACATCCTTCAGAAGGATGCTGGACAGCTGTCTCCCAAGGTTCTCCTTCCTGGGGATTCTGCACCTGCCTACTGGCCATCGCAGGGGTGTGGGGGGTGGGGAGTCATACTTCAAGGTTGGCATGAATCCTGACCCTGGGCTCCTCTGCTATCCTGGGAAAAAAAGCCTCAGCCAGCCCTACAAAGCAATCTATGATGCAAGCACCGCCTCCCAACAACCCTTTCCCAGGAACGTAGTACCCACTGAGAGATGCAGGGAGGGCCCCTCCTACCACCCCCCCAGGCTCTGTCAACTGCTGCTGTCCTAGAACAATAAGAGAGCCTCTGAATAAATTCTTCCTCCCTCCTCTCTCTTCACTCTACTCCCTTCTCTCTCTCTCTCTCTCTCTCTCTCTCTCTCTCTCTCTCTCTCTCTCTCTCTCCTCTCTATTCATGTCTCTCCTTTCTCCTTCCCTCTCTCTCTCTTTCTCTCCTCTCCCCCCCCACCTCATTTTTATGAAGCAAACCAGATGGAGAGAAAAAACTCAATAAGAAATGTTTGAAGAATAATGACTTTTTGTTGTTTAAAAAAAAACATGCTCATTAAAAACAAATTCAAGACATAAAAAGAACAAAAAGATCCCTTCAAAGTTAGGAGGAAAAGAGTATAAAAATAATAAGAATTTGAGAAGTTCTATTTTGGAATGGCCATGTGTCCCAGGTTTGACTTTCTGCTTTGAAAATTAGTCTTTGCCATTGGCCTCCTCCCCTGCTATCCACAGATCAGGTCAGTAAGCCAAGCTCTATGAAGTGAGTGTTGTTGGAGGTGGTGAATGTGAACTCCAGAGCCCAGTGAATTGTGTGCCCACTGAGTGTCCTTGGTTAAAAGTCTTGTTCGTGACCATACAGTCAGATTCCTCCAGGTGGAAAGGGCTCTGGGGTACTCTGTCTCAGACACTCCAGGCCTGGAGATTCATGCAGACTGCAATTCAGGGACAGCTGGGCCACATTTTCTTCCGCTGTACTGAACGCCATGGCCATCACACTCTGTCTTTCCTAGCTCAATCTTCTAGCTTCCCAGTCATTTTTCTTCTACTGCCTTCCTTACTTCTTTTTTCTAATTTTTTTTTTTTGAGATGATGCTATTTCATTTCAAGTCTCCAAGACTCCTGTGCTATGTTTAAGCTCCCCCTTGTTAGGCACCCTGCTGCTATATCAACGGTTTTTTTATTCCTTTTGTTTGTTTGTTTCTGATTGTTTGAGAGAGAGTTTCTCATTGTAACCCTGACTGTCCTGGAACTTGCTCTGTACTCTGGGCTCAAACTCAGAGATCTGCCTGCCTCTGCCTCCCGAGTGCTGGGATTAAAGGTTTGTGTTGCCACCAGCTGGCCTTAATTCTTTATGGATGCTCCTTGGTTGACTTTGCTTTTTGCACTATACCCCCACTCCCTGGATCATGCCTCAAATTACCTGTCACTCTCTCCAAACATCCCATAGGCTTTGGCTGTTGCTCAGTCAGGGGCAACACTGAAAGTTTACTCTGTCTGTCTGGACTCTGAGACAGAAAAGCAATCTCTCAGGACTTTTGCCTCAAGGAAATTGGAACAACCAGCAACTGGGGGGTCTTGATCTCAGGCTAATTGCTGTTCTACAGAGGGGACCCCCATCCTCTTCATACTCCTCCCCCATACTTTCTGGAAGGGCTCCATGTTCTAGACATCAACAAAAAGAGCTGGGTATGTGAAGTCCTACCCTGCCTGGCACCTACATTTCTATGAGTCATCATTTTCCAACTACACAGCATCTTGAGGCTGGCACCAGGTCTCACCAGGATGCAGAGCTGCAGGCCTCTGCAGGGCTGCAAGGAGCAGGCACCTTTCTTCAAAGAGAAGCAAGGTGGCCTGAGTCCAGCTGTTCTGGACCTAACTCTACAGCCGGGCTTCCTGGTGGCTTCCTCTTGACCACTAATAGTTCGTTCACATTGCTGTGGACTGCTCTTAGCTAAATATCTTTAGGGCTTCCAATCCAAGATAGCCACGTGAGCATCACCAATAGGCTCAGATACTTGGAAGCAAGCCAGATCCTTGGCCTTAGCCAAATATGGAGTTATTTACCACGGAGAACGCTCAAGGCCAGCGCCATCTTACGGTGGGACTGTACGCAGCTCCCTACAACTCTCATGAATGGAATCTGTTCTCTTGGAGGGGGAAAAAGTTTCCAGGAGCTCTTTTTGGCCACATAATGATGCAGCAACAAAGGACTGACCTTCACTGGACATTGGATTTGTTGGAGCCCTGACCATTGGGCCTCCCACCTCCACAACCGTGAGATGTAGTTTCTCATGTTTATAAATGACTCCCTATTAAGTTATGGCATCTGAGAAACACACAGCTCTCATGTATACCAGCTCCCAAACACCCTTCCTGTGGAATGTTCTTTGTCCCCAAGATATGGCCTCTCTCCAGAGCCCTTGCCATCTCTTTGGTGGGATCTGGGTGAAAGTTTGGGAAAATCCACTCATCCGCCAAGCTTTCGAGGTGCCCATTGTAATCAGGGTTGTCCACACCTGCCACATCTCAGCATCCTGCCTCTTACCTTTCCTTCCTCCAGGGCACAAGCTCTGAGCTGGCATACTGATTTGTCCTCTTTGGCCTAGCGTGGATGGAGAGCAGTCAGGGAGGTATGACATTAAAGGGTCAGAGTGCTCTGTCACCAACCAATGACATGGACAACTTTCTGATATTATTCTATGACAAAAGAGAGGAACATCTCTCCCACTCCAGGGCCAGTGCAAAGAAACAGGCCTTCACATGGACTGTGTGACTGCTTTTGACCTCACAGGACCATCCAGCTGCCTCCCCCCACTGTAGTAACATGTATTCTCCAGGCAACAAAGCCAAGGAGGCAGAAGTAATACAGGCTATGCACACTGGGGTCTTTTTGTCTTTCAAGGAGGGACGTGTCACAACTTCCCTGTGTCCATTCGAGTCTTACCGTCCAGACTTTTCTGTCTTCCCAAGGGTAAACTGCTCAGATTAAAATTCCCCATTGAGGCCTTACCCTTTCTGAGGAGTGGGGGAGGGGTAGAAAAGAGGTGGGGAGATCTGACTGGGGAAGGGGGAAACTGTGGTTGGTATGTAAAATAAATTAAATTTGTTTAATAAAAAAAAAATTAAAATTCACCATAATTACCAACAACATTCCCCATAGTTACTAACCTATATCCTCGTCAAGAAACTCAGCAGTCTTGTAAATGGTGATTTCTGGCCTTTAGGATCTCAGGAAGCAGAGATTTTAAATTACTTTGGGGACCAGAACTGCTTTAAAAAAAAAAGCCAGTGAGGCTGTAAAAATGTCACCTCAGCACAACTCAGTAGAAAGGATATTCCTTTAAGCTGAATAAACTTAGCTTATGAAAAACTCATTATGCTTCCTTTATGTTCCACACCCTACCTCAGACCAGGGAAGTCTTGACTCTTTCCTCCGGTTTTCCACACAGACCAATGTTTGGAAATTACTTCTCTAAAGTACATGATTTGGAAAAAGAAAAAGAAAATGAGAAACTGTTATATTAACCCATAGGCAAGCCAGTGTTGGGGTGTCACACAGGAAGAGAAAGAAGATCTGCAGGCCCAAGCCCTGCTGTTTGGACAGTGAATCCCCGTCTCACTCCAGCCTTTGAGGCTGGTAGTGGCTGCTTTTTCTCTGGTACCCAAGCTCATCCTTCCTGTGTACTATCTGGACAGTCATCTCTCTCAGAGACAAAGCTTTGGAATGGGTTTGGGTTCTCTTCTACTCATCGCCTCCACCCCCCCCACACACCCCATGTCTGGTGTGAGGTAAGATAGCAGTGAGGAACTAGAGAAGACATAAAGGTAAACAGCCTCCCTCATCTGACCAGACTGCCTGCAAAGAAACGATATTCCATTTCCAAGAACAACCATCAGTGAAACAATTAAGAAAGGCCTGCTTAAGTTCTTAAGATTCTTAAGTTCAACCCTCTTGCAACTTCTGCGTAAGTCCAGATGCTTCTGACCATGGGCTTGTTTGCTCTGTGTGTCTACTAGCTCACCTGCCTCACTTGAAAGCTGTACAATATTCCTCAAAGTGTTTCCTCTTCAAGGACAAAACTCTGCTGAGAAGAATAAAAGGGACACACTAGCACATGCTTTCTCTAATATCTAAGCTTAGTTGCAGATAAGAAGCTTCAAAGCTCCCGAGTCATGTATATACTGACTGCTGAGGTGCCAACCCGCACTGGTCTCCTGACCCAGGCACTTGACTTCTTCAAGTGTTTCTGGTCTTTATGCTTAATCAATAAAGTTGCTTAACTTTAACCCCTCCTAAAATTATATTCGGTAGGAATCAGTTGGTAGCACATGCCTTTAATCCCAGGCATGTAGGCAGAGGCAGGCAGATCTCTATGAGTTCCAAGCCAGCCTAATCTACAGAGTGAGTTCCAGAACAGGCTCCAAAGCTACACAGAGAAACCCTGCCTCAAAAAAACAAAACAAAACAAAAATTCTTTTTTGTGCTGAATGTCTGAATGTTAAGAACTTAGATGTACTCCTGGGGGATTCCGGGATGGGGTGCGCCTCTCCTCTGGCTGCATGCCAGCATCATGGACCTGTATTGCCTCCTGCTGGTGACAGGCTTACCTCTTCTTCTCCTGCCTCCATACTGTCTTCCTCCCCCACTAGCACCTCTCAGCCTTTGCACATGCCTGGACTGCCCAAATGCTTTCCAGACCCTGTGTGGGAGTGCCCCCAGAACATCCCCAGGAACCTCTCTGTCCTGAGCTACCATAACTCACTCTTGAGAAACAAGTGAGCCCCACTTATTTCTCAACCACTTCCAGCCATTTCGGAATCCGCCCAAGTGCATCCACTGATTGACAGCTAACACCTACATCGCTCACTCTCATAAACACACCAGCTTTATGCCTACCAGGGAAATCACATCTCCCCAGGGTGGGGGGGGGTAGGTCTTGCACAAAAGGACATATGCAGCGCAGGGCATGGACTGACTTGGACCAGAGGAAGGTTGCTGCAGCCTTCTCTGTAACTCAACCCGCATGCATTGGAAGAGGGCCAGGTGAGGGCATCAGGTGCTCTGCTCTCCTGGCTGGGGGAAGCTGCTGATTTCAGTGCAAGCCTCACCCCTATGCATTTATACTGCAAACTCTGGTCTCCGTCCAAGCCATTGCCTCTGCCACGCTGGCTGATGCTGTCTATAAACATGACAGTCTGGGGCTATATTGGGATTTTATGAGTCTCTGTGTGAAACAGATTAAGATTCAGTGTGAAATTCTGCTCCTTTTGAAAACTCCCCTTTCCCTGCTGCCCATCAGTCAGTCACAGCAGCCCTGGCTGGCTCAGGGACTGGCTCCCAGAGAGCTTCCAATTAAAGCAATCACAACCATTCTAGAAAAAGAGGGGCTCAGCCACCCTCCCTTCACATCCAGTGTCACCATTCTTGAGTGTTCATGCCACTTTTCTTAGCACATGGGCACACAGTGGCGCCCCTCCTTCAAATTGCCACCTCAAGTGGGTGTGAAAGGGTGACCAATCAGGCTGATCCAGTACTGCTCAGGGTTTGGCTTTATGGGTTCCTTGTCTATGAAGCCCTCTGTCCAGAGCAAACCAGAATTATTGATAACCTAGAAGGAGAGGTGACTTCTAAATTAACAATGTTAGAGTCAGGAGTCCATGACCTTGGCTTCCAGGAGGTCCAGGTGAGTGAGGGCTGGATGATGATCAAGAAGCCCCAAGGTGTCAGACAGAGGTGCTAGGTACCTGCCCACTTCAATGTGTGGCTCCTTAGGTCATCCCAGCTGGGGAGAAGTGTCTACAATCAACATAGAATGAAACTATGGTGACACTCTGTGCATGCATGTGTGTGTGTGTGTGTGTGTGTGTGTGTGTGTGTGTGTGTGTGTGTGTGTATGGTGATGGGGTGCAACCTGATTTCTTTTGCAGGCTAGACAAGTACTCTACTTCCCTCTGAGATGCAGAAACAGCATCCTATAGTGACTTTGATTGATTGTGGGAGCTGATAAAAAGATGATATGAGCCACCTGAAGCTGAGCTAAAACTAGACCTCTTCTTTAATTTCAAAAAGTGTTGCAGATAGGGCAGCCCCCACCCTCAAGCAACCTCCTGTATCCCACACACATTTGATTTCTGAGTTTGAAACAATTGATGGCCTCCAAACCCAGTCTCAGAGGCAGATACTTCTGACCCTCCCAGAAATGGGTGTATACACACACACACACACACACACACACACACACACACACACACACGCACGCACACTCACACACATATACACCCATCCCAGAGGTCAGTTCTGCTGGGTAGTGGGATGGACATGGGGCCTGACAGGAGAGAGTAATCCCTAATGGCAATCTTTACCAGGAACTCTGGTATCGCTTTTAGCAACTCAAGACAGAGAAACAGGCCATCCTTGAGGAGTGGGACCTTAGCTGGGGTCCAAGCTGGAGCTGCCCTGCTTTGGAGCTTGATGAATCCTATATAGGCTTTCCACGTCAGGGCTCTTTCTGCAGAAAATGACAAATTACACCCACCTGGACCATAGCTATTTAAGAGAGACCAGTTGCCTACTAATGAGGGGAATCTTCCCTTCACTGCCAGGCTGAAACAGGCAGAGGAAAGTGTGGTCTGTGGAATGGCAATAAGCCTATGATTCCCATATTAAAATGAACCTCTAGGAAAGGCTCTGTGAACCTACAACAAGCTACCCAGTTTCAAAACCAGCATCAGCATGGTACCAGGCCTGTTCTCTGTTCACACAGGCATGCCCAGGCCCCCATCTTACCGAATCTGGAAAATTCTATGTTTAGAGAGTTGCATTCTTCTCCCAGCCAGCCCTGCAGAGCTCTGGAAATGGAAATGGGTTGTGGTTCTCAGAGTTTGGAAGGAAGGGACAAGCAAATCTTCCGTGTAGTTGGCACCTGGAGCCTGAACCCAGCAGCCCTAAAGGGGCCTAGAAAGAGAACAAAGGGGCATCAGCAAGAGCAGGTTTCCATGGAAACACGAGCCCAAGACTGGAATTCACATTCACCTTAGCTGCTCTGAGCTGCCTGTGTGGTTCACACTTGTACAAAGGTTTCAAGCCCATCTACACCTGGAGACAATTCTCCCCACCTGAAGGCCTGGCTCATGGAACTGGTCCAGGCTGACCATGGCTCATAGTATCAAGTCCCATAGACATGATCCATTTAGTCCTCACTCTAACCAGCTGAACAGAAGAAGCAAACTAAGGTTACTGTCAAGTCCCAAGCTGGTTCACAGGAGAAAGGGAGCTAGCTCCGACTCCAGAACCCTCTACTCTCCACTCTAGCACATACCCACTGCTCACAGAAAGCCACAACACCACTCTGTCCAATCCTTCCTCTGCCACCTGCGAGGTCCCCACCACCTACCCCTTAGCTGTCCATGAGCTCAGGTCGCTTTCCCAAATTTCATTTTACCTGCTTTATTTATTTACAGATGGCAAATAGGTTCCTGCCTACTTAAGAATCCCTGGAGCATCCATGCCAGCCCTGAATCCCTGGCCACACTGCCCCTTTCACAGCCTGTCACAGGAGCCTCCAGAGCCCTTTCCCTTTGGTTCCTTTTGAATGAATGACTCAATGAGGATGGAGGAGCCCTCCCTGCCCTGTTGCCCCATACTCAGATCAAAGGGTCCCTAAGTTACCCACTTTCCTTCCCAGAGGGCCCAAGCCCTGCCTGGCTTCCATATGTTCATCAGGCTTAAAGGAGTTTTTCTGCTTGCATAGAACCCAGAACCCCAAATGGAAGTTGTCCAGAACTAGGCAGAATGAAACAGGGAGGCCCAACAGTGAGGTCCAGAAGACCCTGCAGCATTTGGTGACCCTGCAAGGATCTCCATTCCCAGGCCTGTTCCTGGTCTGCGAAAGGAGACAGACTAGAAGCTCTCCAGCGTGACAGTCCAGCCATCTTTATGTAATTAATATCTCAGCTGACTAAGGCCATCAGAAACCAGACTGAGCAAGAAGAGTAAAAACAAAAGAGGCTATGTTGGAATTCACACCGTGTACACACCCAGGCCCTGTCCACAATAAAGACTCTCTTAAAATTGAGGCAGACCCAGCCAAGATCTGATCTCTACCACTAAAGCCAAGGGGAACCTGAGATCTTCCCAGGGGCTTTGGCTGGAAAGAAGAAGGGTTGGCCTGACAGGGAGGGGTCTGCCCAGAACTTCGAGGCCAACTCTGGTCTCCAGGGCTTAGGCCCAACAAAAGAGCCTTGTGAAGTGAGGAGCCCAGTGCCTGGCTTCCTGTGCTTTGGTGATCCACACAGAACAGTGTATGGCTGCGTCTGGACATGGTTGCTGCCCCTCCCATCATGCTTTGGGCCTCTCTTGGCTGAAACTCAAACCCTGGCTGTGTCCATAGTCTGTGCCCAGGCTGACCCATCACAGAGCAGTGAGGAAGGCTTGATGTTTCTCAGGAACTTTCAGAAGCCTGGCATGCCTCTAGGGGCTTCTGGAACGAGCCTCACTTGTATAAAATTTCAAAGTTTCCTTCCTTTTCCAGAGTCTGGGCTGAAACTCAACCTCAGCATTTAAAAGCAACAACAGAAAACCTCCATTCTCTTCTCTCAACAGCACACAGGAGCTTCACAGGCTGGAATCTCTGTGGAGGCAACGCTGAATCAGGTGCTGAGTATTGAGGTCAGCTGACCTGGGAGGGGCCAGTGCTGACCTGGGCCTCTGGCTGGCAAACAAAGCCCAGGCTGGTTCTGACTGGTGGTAGGTTGGCCAGCACCAGCTGCCCCACCCTTCAACAGCATTATAAGGCCACCTGGCAAGTGTCAGAGGAAACAGTGTCCCAGGGTCTCCAAAAACTGCAGGCATTCACATTTATAACATCTCTCATGGGTCCTGTGCTAAAGGCACCTTCTAAGCACTTCACAGAGAGTAATTAATTTAGTCCATTTTATTATGATAAAATTATTTTGTAAAAAATTCAATCCATATGGCCGTATCTGCATGAATGCATGCCACATATGTGCAGGGTACCTGGGAGGCTAGAATAGAGTGCCAGATCCCCTGGAGCTGGAGTGGGGCTGTTATGAACCACACCATGCTGGTGCTGGGAACTGAACTCAGGACTCCTGGGTGAGCAGCGGTTGGTCATTAACTACTGAGCCATTTCCCCAGCCTCTCCCTATCCTACACACATGCCTTTGTGACAGGTTCTTATGCAGTCCAGGCTGGCTATGTAGCCTTGAAAATCTGACCATTCTGCCTCTGTTCCTCTGGGTTAGAGTTACAGATGTGCCCATCATGCCTGGTTTATGCTTGGGATTGAACACGGGGCTTCGTATATACCAGGGAACTGTGCTATATCCTCACGTGTCCTTTGCCCTCCTCCCTTTTTGTAGCTTTATGAAATAGAGTGTCATGTAACTCAGGATGATCTAAAATGCTTTAAGTTGCCCAGGCTGGTCTTGAACGTCCACTCCTCTGGCTTCATTTCCCTAGCACTGAGATTACAGTTGTGCATCACTACAGTCTGCATTTAGTCCTATTTCCCAAGTGAGAAAAATCAGTGCATAGAGAAGGCTGCAGAGCTCCTTCACAGGCTGGGTCTGGAGGGGACAGTAGTGGCAAGGGCTGATTCCCGAGCTCACTGGGAACCACATTCACCATTGGAACAGACAGAATGGCCTCAAAGGGGCAGGGAATGGGGAAGGCAGGAATCCAGCCCTGAGCCCCCAAAGGACAGATTCTAGTCCCTGGAAAAGGAAGGGCAGGAACAGGACCTAATCCAGAATTTCAGAGATCCCTCTTTGGTGGGGAGGAAAGCATCCTGGCTCTAACTGGTGGAGAGTGGGGCTCTGGAGGATGGGAAAAGGGCTTACAGCTGGTGGAAAGAGAAAGTTTTGAGAACATTCCCAGGCCCAGCCTGCCCCCTCCTGGTCGTAATGGAGAACATTAAAAAGTCAGACTCCAGCAAAGGTGATCTTTGTGGGTTTCTCAGATACAGGTTTCAAATCCAACTCAATTTGAAAGAGCATCAATTGTGTGCTGTGTAAAAATCTGCATCATCCATTCCAGCTACTCGCTGAATGGAGAACTTTCCTTTTCTTCCCAATTGTCAATGATATCATTGCCCATAAAGGATTTGAATGTGTGGAATATCCTGTAACACTTGGGGGTAGCAAGGGGAGTGTCAAAGTTCATAAGTGAATAAGTGAACTGAACTCCAGGAACCCTCCTCCTGGTGGTTTTGGTTTTGGTTTTGGTTTTGGTTGGGTTTGGGTTTGGTTTGGGTTTAGGGTTAGGGTTAGGGTTTGGTTTGGTTTGGTTTGGTTTGGGTTTGGTTTGGTTTGGTTAAAAGGGAACAAGACTAACTCACCCACTGAAGACTGCCCCTTGGCCCCATGTCAACAGAGCCTTGTGAGAGCCTCAGACATGGGGTGGGATGTGAAGTCCAGAGGTGCTTGGAATATGACTCTCAAGACATAATGCCTGAAACATTTCATTCAAACTCAAGAACAGAGGCTCAAGCAATGTCAGCTAGTTTAGCTGATGTCTGTCCCTTTTCTTATGGCCCCATCCAGTCAGCAGAAGTAAAAGCCCTTTCTCAGTAATGTGATCCCACAGGATCCTCAAAGGACCAGAAAACCAGATGCTGTGTGTTTTTCAATAATCCAGACTTAGTCACTAACAGAATCCCAGACTGGCTCTCTGCTGGCTGCTGGTAGTGAAGTACTGGCAACAGAAAGTACCATGTTGCCAGCTGTTGCCCAGGACCCTGGGTTTCTATCTAAAGCAGGAAGAATGTCCAGGTCACAAACAGAGAAGGCGCAATGTTCTTCAAGCTGGGTTTAACTTAGAAATCAAACCCCATTCACCAAATACTAGTATTATGAGCTCCAATGGCGGCTCCGATCTTAGAGAGATTATTGGATTATGAACACTGTGAGTTCATCCAGTTAATCAAGGGTTGCTGTCCAGACCCAGGGTTTCTGTATTCTTGAAGCCTTATTCAAAGAATTAAAGAAACATGAGGATTTCAGGGTGGTGAAGAAACTTGATTCAGAAGTAAAGCAATGTTGCAGACTGGATGCAAGTGAGCAGTGAGCTCCTCCAGCTGTGGAAGAAGGCCCGCCTCTCTCTTTGTGCTCTGCTTTCGACTCGTCTCTACAGACCAAGTCTCTCTTATACAATCTAAAATTCCCGCTACAGAACTCAATTGTGTTAGTTCTTGTTAGAGACTCCCTTCTATGGGGTCCAGATGGAGGAAGAATTAGTTACTAAGGTGCATACCATGGCTAGATCTCTGTTTTGAATGACAGATTTGAATTATGTACAACTTAGGTACCTGTGTGCATCCTTACCATGATGCATTTTAACCACATGCATATCCAGTTAGGCACAGACATAAGATGGTATCTTAGTCAGAATTTCTGCTGCTGTGATCATGACCAAAAGCATGAGAAGAAATGGTTCATTTCATCTTATATCTTTTAATCAATCATCCAGGAAAGTCAAGGCAGGAACCTGGAGGCAGGAGCCAATGCAGACACCATGAGGGATGCTGCTTACTGGCTTGCTCCTCATGGATTGCTCAGCCCGTTTTCTTAAACGAGTCTGGATCCTGTGCTCGGCTCAGGGGTGGCACCATCCACAGGCCTTCCCATATCAATCTTACGGAAGCAGTTTCTCAACTAAGATTCCTTCTTCCCAGACATGTTGAGGTCAATGTCAAGTTGACAACATCCAATCAGCACAAATAACAAATGGGATGCCCATGCACCTCACACTAGCCCAGGCCTCATCAGTCCCTCTGAGCTCCTGCACTCAGACATGTTCTGGTGCACATGTGAGTGGAAACTTAATACAGAGCAAGGGGTTGCTAAAGGTTACAGGCAGCAAGAAAGTTCATCACACACACACCACCACCACCACCACCACCACCACCACCACCACCACTACCACCACCACCACCATCACCACCACTACCACCACCACCACCATCACAACCACCACCACCAGTTCATTCCTTTCTCCCTCTCTCTGCCTCTCCCACCCCTCTTAGATTTCAAAGACCTCTGGTCACCTGAAGAAAGTTTTTAGAGTCCTATGACCCAGCACCCAGACTACAGCTCAGGGAATTAGGACAAGAGGGAGGGAGGCCTGGCTCCCACTTCCCTGTGTGTCTTCCAGCTAGGGTGACTGGCCCTGATGAGGCTTTCTGGAATAGAGGACTTCAGTGCCGAGGTCACAGAACTCCTGGATAACCAGACAAGCGAGTCACCCTAAGACCAAACACTCTCTGTGGTGAGAACTAGCCCCCAAGAGAAAAAGCCTGTGGGGAGGAAGGGACCTCCATCCTGTCCCTTCCCCAAGGATGTGCAGGGTTTTTTCTTGTTTACATTGTGTGTCTATCTGTACTTAGCATATCCAACTAGGGCTGGAATAAGCTTTGCTCTCTTGGACATGCACAGTTATTTACAAATTCCTAATCTGGGAACAGGGGAGCTCTGACTTGGCTGCTGGCACCAGCCCTATCCAGCTTTTGAAGTTCACTACAGGACAATGGGGCCTGGCATATTCTTCCCAGGGTCTTGGCAAGCTCTGAGCTGCTCTGTTTTGAGCATCCCAGACCTGGCCATCCCTCACATATTGGCTTGTCTCCTTTTGTTGATGATTCCTGTGCCTCAGACTTACTGAGCTCCTGGGTCCCCACTGCTCTGAGCTATGCTGGGCTCCCCCGAGTTCTCATGTTTAACCCCCTTCTTTTCTAAAGGCAGATGTGTCCCTTGCCATATGCTGGCCTCATCAGAAAGTGGAGTGACTATTGAGAATTGATTTTCAGATCTTTCTCAATCTTTTGTTTGTTTCTAAGCAAGGTTCTTGAACTTAAAAGCTAGGGAACCTTAACATTTCATTTTAGTATTGGTTTATCATGAAGTTGTTAGCATTGATTTATCCTAGCTTGTCTAGCGTGGTGCACAAAGCTCTGTGTTCTGTTCCCAGCACTGCATAAACTGGGCGTGGTGGTATATGCTCGCAGGCCTAACTCCTAGAACATAGAGACAGAAGGATCAGAAGTACAAGGTCATTCTTGGCTGCATAGCAAATTCAAGATCAGCCTAATATACATAGGACCCTCTCTTCAAAGGAAAGGAGTCTTCTGCTGGGTGACACAGGTGACTTTGTCTGCTTTACCTTCCTGAGTGACTCTCAGTTTATGTATCCTCTCTTAGAAACAGAACAAGTTCCCCAGTGCCTTACCCTGACCGTGAGTTAATGTCACCCTCTTGCTGGGTGTGCCATTCTGCCCCTTCCCTCCCTTGACTCCATGTGACTTGCTCTGTCTAGGCGCGGTGGCACAGCAGAAGTTAGACACAGCTGTTGCTCCTAGAGGACATGCAACATGACACAGAGCCAGGTGACCCCAGAATTCTTGCCACATCCCTCCCTACCAACAGACAGGCAAACAAACTCAGCCAAGACCAGGACAGCTGCCCAGCTGAGCTTGTCCTTGTCCACATCCCTGACCCGCTGTGTGTGTGTACATGTGTACGAGCAGATATGAATGCAGGTGCATGAGAAGGAGGATATGAACATGTGGGGCCCAGAGGTCAACAATGAGTGTTCTTCCTTAGGAACTGCCCACCTTGGTTTTTTTGTGACAAGGTCTTTTACTCTTTGGGGCTCATTTAAGGTAGGCAGGCTGGCCAGCAGGCCAGAGAGACCCTCTTGTCTCCATACATCAACAATACTGAAACTGCAGGTGTGTGCTACCATGCCCAGCTTGTGTGCTTTGGTCCTGAGGATTGAACTCAGGTCCTTGTGCATGTGAAATAGCACTTTACTGAGCGAGCCATCTCTCTAGTACTCCGGCTGGTTGCAGAGTCTTCTTATGTTGAGTTATCTCATCTCTGAGTGATCATTACAGCTAATAAGTCTGATGCCCACAGTTCATGGGGTAATTGTGTATCTGGGATGACTTAAAGAACTTTGTTTAGCTATAGTCCATGACATTTTCACCACAGCCCTGTAACAAGGAGATGTTTTGCTGATGAGGAGACTGAGCTACAGTGAGATAACTGAGTGAGCTAGGGGAAATGGCCTGTGCTACATTGACTTGGGTCTGTGTTTGTTTCTTTGAGCAGTGTGTAGAAGTGTTCATATGATGGCATATGATATGACATAAGAAATGCTATGATTTACATGACATGATATATGGTAGTTTTTACATAATACTACATGATGCAAAATGGTATAGCATAATGTTGCACAATATGACATGACATGGAATGACTTCATATGAGTGATATGATCTAATATGCTATATGATTAACATGACATGATATGCTATAATATGGCTAATACATTATGACATTATGTAATGTGGCATGGCATGATATGCATAGTATAACATGACAAGATATGAAAAGATATTCTTGGCATGATGTAACTTTTTTTATGAAAGAGATAGAGGAAAGTTAACAAATTTCATTTTAATTAATTCAATAGACAGACTCAATGGGTCTCAATTGGTGAATTTTTATATATATAGTACAAGAAAGAAGGAAGCGCTAAAGACAAATCAGAAGTTCCTGTCTTAGGGAACAGTGTGAATTGCTATATGGTGCAATTTAGACTTTATATTTTAAAATAGGAATTATGAGTGTGTAGGGGGAAAAATCCAAGAGCATTTCCCTTATTGTAAAAAGAATGGATTATTTGAGATATTTATAGTTAGCAGAGAAATGTCAATTAGTTTTCTGTGTGTTTTTCTGTTAGAAAAATTCTTTTTTTATTATTATGAATAAAGTCACATTTTCTATCCGTATATATATCCTTGTTCAAGGTCCCTTACCCCTCCCACCCATGATGTAACATTTGATTGACATATGGCATAATATGGTATGCTATGACTGATGTGACATGTTATATGATATGGTATGATTAACATGGCATGGTAGATGTGGCAAGACATGATTGCCATGGCATTTGATATTATATATATTGTTGGCATGTGACGTGGCATGCTATGGTATGACTTGATTAATGTGGCATAAAATATATAGTTGACATAATATGGTATGACACTACATGATATGGAGACATGATATATGATATAACTTACAATTTACATAAACATTGATGTTATTGAAACAGCATGATATGGCAGGATAAGCACAGTAAGGTCTGAGTGACATGGCACAGTATCAGTCAAAGGAATGACTGGAACATGAGATGTAAGTAGTGCATCCCTGTAAGTACTGGGCTTTCAATCTTTCTCTTTCTATGCATGTTGATCTCCTAGAGGCAAGTATTATCCTAATGTAAGTGCAGCCCTGTGGTGGAGTGCTGACCAGCATGCCTGAGGTTCTGGGCTTGATCTTCAAGACTGATGGACAATTTAAAAGCTCCTGTCCTCCCAGTATGTGACTCATTTCCTATATCTCACAGGTAATGGTTTTCCACCTTCAGAATTGTAAGCTTTGTGTTTTTATTGCCATCTACACAAGTCCTTTTGATCCATCAACCTGGGAGAGTGACTATTGTGGGTCACTTTCTCCTAAAAGCATACTTCCTTGTACAAACTGAACTTTGTATCTGCTAGAGGAGGGCTGTGTTGGGGTAACACATAGAGGCAAAATATGCCATGCCTCAAACATAAGAGAGGTGGATTTCTGTTTCCCATTGAGAACACAGCCTGAGAGAGACCACACCACTCACAAAAATGATTCTCCCTTCAACAACCATCAACAGCCAATAACTCTCAGTTAGGAATTGGGCCTTCTGAGACCCTCTATCTGAGCTGGAATTTTGACAGGCTTGACATTGTGCGGATCTTGTGTAGACAAACACGGTTGCTGTGAGTTCACGAACACAATGGCCCTGCCATGACCAGAAGATAAATTTCATAACAACTGCCCCAACCTCCACCTCTGCCCAACCTCCAACCCCCGTCCCCACCCCTGCCAAATCTGCATTGTCCCTGTTACCTACTAGAGATGGATTGTCTCCTCCCAGCTCTGCTGGTCTGGCAGTTGAGGCCTGCCTGCACTGCCTCCATTCTAAACTTTTTGTTTAAAGTCTTTGTGTCATTGTTTCTGTTAATGGAGCTGAGCTGAGTGCTACTTCTAAGGTTTAAATTTCCCTGAGATGAAGGGCTGTGACTCAGGAGGTCCTGGGGTCTTTAATCCTTGGAGTGACCCCTGTTCTCACAGAGCTCTGTTTACCATCGGTCCTCAGGTGAGCAGCACCTTCTCCTCAGAATTCGAGACAAAGCTTCCTATGCCTGCCTTAAAACAACATGCCTATCGATGAGGCCAGTGGCTCCTTCCAGGCTCTCTTCATTCTCAAGGGTCTTCTGATGATGCTGAGGAGATTTGGCTTCCAGAGAACATTCTTCCTACTGAGGACAAGAATATAAATGCATTTGCTGGAGGCCCTGGAGAGCTTGGGAGGCCCCTGGTGAAGATATGGATGGAAGGACTATTTATATCCTGCTCATAGGAATATGAATTCCAGCCCCTCTGGAAATCAGGAAGGACATGCAAAAAAAAAAAAAAAAAAAAAAAAAAAAAAAAAAAAAAAAAAAAAAAAAAAAAAAAAAAAAAAAAAAAAAAAAAAAAAAAAAAAAAAAAAAAAAAAACCCTAAATAGAAAAGCCATGTGATTTTCCTATACTACTCCTGGGCATATATGTCCAAAGGAAGCAAAGTCAGCATACCACAGAGAAACTTGTCCATCCATGTTTATTGAACACTATTCACAGATCTAAAGTATGGAAGCCATCAACAAGTGAATGGATAAGAAAATGTGGAGCATGTACCCAGTGCAGCTCTCTTCACCCAGAGAGAAGAGCAAACATACATTCCTTGCAGAAAAATTCATGGAAATAAGCAGGGCTCAAAAGACAAATATCACATTTTCTATCATAAGCAATATCTAGACTATAAACTGTGAGGAGCTGGAGGGTGGGGCCCAGTTTCAGAGAAGCTTTGGTGCCTGAGGGCGGGGCCCAGGTCTGAGAGTGCATGTGGCAGCCAATAGATTCCAAAGTTGGGTTCAAGCCAGAGGACTCAGCCAATAGCTGCTGTAACTGTACTCCGCTTTTGCCCAATCCTGGAATGCTAAGATGTGTCGCACTTTGCTTACATAATTTGTTTTCTTTAACCCCCCCACCCCCTGCCCCCACCCCCCCCCCCACCCTCCGGCTGGAGAGATGGCTCAGAAGTTAAGAGCACTGACTGTTCTTTGAGAGGTCCTGAGTTCAATTCCCAGCAACCATATGGTGGCTCATAACCATCTGTGATGACATCTGGTACCCTCTTCTGTATACTGTATGCATAATAAATAAATAAATCTTAAAAAAAGAAAAGCTTTTTTTTTTTTTAAAAAAAAAAAAAAAAAAAAAAGACCCCTCCTGTCGGGACGGCAGGGTCCTTAGCCTTCCCCTGCACCTGGGTTCCTTGGAACCTGTATGTAACAATAAAATCCTCATGTATGTTACAATGTATCCAGCCTCCCTGGCTGTTGTGGAAATTCTTAGATGCTGGCATAACATAAACATGTACACACTGTACACACTTCCTTTTGGAAAGAAGAAAGAGACCGGCGGGGAGTAAGAGAGGGAGATGGGGGAAGTGATTGTGAGTCAAGTATAATAATATACCTGGATAAAAATATTATAATGAAGACCAGTATTTTCACTGGCCTTTTAAACAACTGAATAAAAAGGTTAATAGCTGACAGTCTTCCCAAACTAGAGGCATTAATGCACAGATTAAAAATCACTATATGACCTAAGCAAGATAAATGTAAAAGAAACCACAACTTGTTATAGTTAAACTGATAAAAAATACATAAAGATATATTTTAAGTTGCTACAGGAGCTGGGCACGGTGGTGCATGCCTTTGATCCCAGCACTGGGGAGGCAGAGGCAGGCAGATCTCTGTGAGTTCAGCACCAGCCATGTTTATGTTGCAGGTTCCAGGCCAGATAGGGATGTAGAGTGAGATTTTTTTTAAACCACAGAGAAAAGACACACATCCTTCCCATGGAGCAACAGTAACATTGAGATTGGCCTTTCAACAGAAAAGATACACTTAAAGCTCTGAAAGAAGAAAGACTAACCTGTAATTTTATGAGCAAAATATTATACGACCTTCAAAAGTAAGAGCATCTGAGTCGGCTTGGCTTTTTAGTCTTTGTGACAAATACCCAGGATAAAAAAGTTAAAGGAAGAAAGGTTTACTTTGGCTCACAGTCTTTGAGATTCCAGTCCAGGCCCACTTGGTTCTGGGCATCTGAGCCTGGGGTAAAGCAGTTCATCATGGCAGAAGAAAGAATTTCCTGTTGGAAGACAGGAAGCAGAGAGAGAGAGAGAGACAGAAGGGGGCAAGAACCAAACCCTCTTCGAAGGAAACCTCTATGATCCACTTTCTCAAGCCAGGAGAAATCCACACCCATCTCTGGTCACATCCCCCTATCATGTTATCAATGGATGAAATTCTTGATGACATCAGAGACACTAGTGACCCACTTCCTTCAACAAGTGCTCACCTCCAAAGGCTTCCACAATTTCCCCAAACAGCGCCTCCAGCTGGGAGCCAAGCATTCAAACATCTGAGCCTGTGACCTCGATCATGTGGAGACATGTGCACCTGTGCATATGCATGCACGTATATGAACATGCACACACACACACACACACACACACACACACACACACACACACAAAATACCTACAAAAACAATGTCAAAAGAGGGTTGGTGATGTAACTCAGTGGTTGAAGCCTATTCAGTGCTGGGGGAGGGGAGCCTCTAGGTGCATCCAAAGTAAAAGTGATGGTACCAGCTATGGGAGAATTTATAAGTCAATGCCACAGCAGCCAGGGAAAAGTCACATGGACACACATGTGCTAAGCTGCACCTTAAATGCCCATAAGGGAAGCTTCGGCCTATATGAGGCCAGGAAGACCTGGGCAATAGTGGGTCCAGCAACACTACTCCTGCAGAGCCCAAAAGATGTGCCTAGGCAAACTTGGCTCTGCCCAAAAAAAGATACAAAAGAGCACTCAATTCAAGGTAGAATCCACCCTAATCAGATCACACCAAAGCAAGCAAATTCCTCCCCACTTCCAAAGAAACACTGGGCCTCATTCCAGCTCCAGAGGCCCTTCAATGAGGACACATGAATGCTCTTTGGAAAAATGTCAATAGCACTCAAGAAAAACCAGAACTTCTTTATTATTTATTGACTGAGTATTTATTTTCCAGTTTGCATACATAGCAGTAGGCTTCCTTACAGCATTTCCTGCCTGCCCCTTCCTTCTCCCAATCTCCACAGGCCCTTCTACCATCCAGCATCTCCCTTCCATGTCTTTAAAGTTGCAGGCCTCACTTCCCACCCAAAACAGGGAAAGTAAGTAGATATGATCACTAGGGTAACTGGATCCCCTGGCACTTGCTAGCAATGGTCCAGATGACATTATAAAGTTAATGTTTAAAAAGATTAAATGCATAAAAGAAATACAAAAAGAACAATATTTCATGAAAATAAAGTAACAGGCAAGCTTGAAAATGAACCAAATTATAGTTTAGGAACTAAAAATAATTCCCCTCAAAAGCATTTAAATTTTAATAGTTTTGATGTCACAATCGATGGTATAGCCCATAATAGGCGTTAGTGAGCTGAGAGGTAAATGCATGGGATGTTATGAAGGCTGTGCAGATGGGAGCGGGTGAGGCAGGTGGGCAGGGAGGAGCAAGTGAGGGAGGACAGCAGGAACACAGGAGGATCCTGACCACAGTGAGGACCCACCTACGTGCTCCTCAGTGACAGGATGAGCACACCATGTCCACATGCCTAACCCAGGCTGCTGAGGAAGTACTTATGAATGTGCTCCCTTTGGATGCTGAGCTGGGAAGTCTCTACTCTAGAGAGTACTGAGAGAGGTGGGCAGCCCTGAAGGTATAGGGCCTGGACAGCTAGACAGACAGGTAAGCAGACGCAAGGTCTGAAGCCCACAAACTAGACCTTCCAAAAATGTTCAGCCTTCAGTCAGCATGCAGCCAATATCCCGGCATCTGGGATCTGGTTAGGATGGGCTTGGCTTGGCTCCTTGTGAGGACTGTGGGTGCCTCTAAATCTGCACTGTTGCAGCTTCTGTAGGGCTTCTGCCTGGAGTACGCCAGGCCCAGAGCCATCTGTGATGGTTCCTCTTGATTGCCAGTCTCAAGGGACTGAGAGGTAACCAGGAGACTGGTAAAAGCCTCCCTCTGGTGCGTCGTGTGTCTGTGAGGGGGTGTCTGGAGAAGACAGAGGGGTGACCTGCCCTGAAGGCGGGTGGGCAGTGCCATCTGAAGTCTCAGTGGGAGACCCAAATAGAATAAAACACAGGAAAAGGAGAGGCCATGTCCTCATACATATTCTCTCCTTCCCAATCACCTCTTCTTGGCCACACCCTCCCTGCCCCATGGGCTAAAACTGCTGGGCCTGTCAACCAAAGTAAATGCCTCCTTAGGTTGTTAGTCGGGTGTTTGGGCCAGCAATGAGAAATAGAACTAACACTATGGCCCAGTTTGGCCAATCAGATCTTGTCACTGCTAGAGGAACAGCAAGGGGTCATGGGAGGGAGGAAGCCAAAAGCAGATGGCCAGAGGAGAACATGTTTGCCCATGTGGTGGCCCAAATAGAAACGGTTAGCAGAGACTCATGTGTTTGAATGCTTGGCCCATAGAGGGTGGCACTGTTAGTAGACGCGGCCTTGCTGGAGGAAGTGTGTCACTGTGGTGGAAGCTTTGAGGTCTCATCTGCTCATGCTAGGCCTAGTGTGGCCTAGTGTGGCGGTCCCCTTCTGCTGGCTGCAGATCAAGATGTAGCTACTTCTCCATGCTGAGATGCTGCCATGTTTCCCACCATGACAATAACAAGCTAAATCTCTGAACTGTAAGCTAGCCCCAGTTAGATGTTTTCCTTTACAAGATTTACCATGGTCACAGTGTCTCTTCTTGGCAATAGAAACCCTAAGATCCCTGACTTGGTCATTGCAAAGCAGATTTGGTACTCAGTCCTAGATGATAGTCCTGGACCTGAGCCATCTAAACTATGCTGGATGGATGGTGAATAACACAAGAGGCAGCACAGGAAACAGGCAAGAGTGGGTGAGTCACGGGGCCCCTAGGCCTGCTGAATCTCGCTTCGTTTAGGAAGGAATCTGCCTGAGGTCTGGGAAGGAAAAGCCTGATACCAAAGACTAAGAAGTCAGAGGTATACCTGAATCTAGGCAGTCATTCTGCAGGGCGGAGAGAGGGGAATCCAGAGCAGAAGGAAAGTCAGGAGAAGCTGAACAGAGAGGATAGGGAAGAGTTGAGGAGGATGAGAGCACTGCTCAATCTCAGTACCACAGGCCCTCCCTCCTCCCACGATCCTCTGGCACGGGGAACAATCCACAGACGTGGTGGATAGTGGCCAGGCCAGTGTCTGTGTATCTTCTTCCAGCCTCACTTCCCAACGGTGCTGTTGGCTTGCTCTGCACGACTTCCTGCCACTCCTGCTTCGGAGCAAGTAGCATGCGGGACTTGCTCCTGGGAGATTTACAGTTACTGCTGGGCCTCGTCAGAACTACAGCTGAAGGCTGATCTTTATTCCTGGCTCAGGTCAAAGGCGATCCCTACAGTTAAAAGTAAGTGGTTCTGTCCTGGTGAAGTTATCTAAAGACTAGTGAAGGTCTCCCTAGTACAATACCGGAATTGACCACAAGAGGGCAGCACAAGCATGCCTTTCAGGTCTTCCTGGTGGCTGGGCGCAGAATCCCAAAGGGCTAGGGAGAGGACTGCCCTCCCCTACCCCTCTCCCACACACACATGCCGTTCCCCCAACCCCCAGCCGGTTCTCCATCCTCTTTGCCACATATTGTTTCAAAAACATTGTAGGAGTTAATAGCTGGGGCAAGTAAGTTGTTTTCAAAAGTCAATAAAGAGGCAGATCTGCAGAGGCCCTTTTGAACGCTTCTAGCTTTCACCTCAATAAGAAGCTCCGAGTTTATCGCTCTCTCCAGGCACCCATTTCTAGAAACCTCTCCGCACTGCTGTGTGTCTGGAGGTGGGGCAATCCAGCCAGTTCTTGTGAAAGCCGTAACCCTTGAAATTGGTCTCGGGGTAAAATAAGGAACCAAATCTGTGGACCAACAATGTGGACAGAGAGCATGGAACATGGTGGGGGCTGGGTGGGGAGGGGAAACAGTGGGGGGGGTGAGGATGTAAGATGGATATTTGTCCATCCCGAGTCCTTGCAGGCTGCCTGGGCCTCTGCCTTTAGAACAACTGCTGGCTCACTTCGGAAATTTCCAGAATTCCATTTTGCTGAAAGTGCTGTCTATGGCAGGAGTTCTCCAGATTATCTCATATGGAGGTGGGAGTAAACAAGCGGTTTCCATGGCAACTGTGGAGAGGTTCAATGGCCTCTGTGTGGGCTGGAGGTCATCCCTGGAGGAAATCAACCTCAACCCATTCCTCCATCGTGATCGGAACCCACAGCAGCCCGAACTGCTGACTGGAGGGGTCTCAATCTAATTTAACAACTAGCTGGCTGTGGCAGCCCAGGGTTCCTAGCCTCTATGATGGCCTCATCTGGGAGGTGCAGGGGTAATATCTGGTCATTCCCTCACAGCAGCACAATGCACAGAGCCTACTCTCCAGGCACAAGCAGAATGTGGAAGGGATGTAAAGAAAGACAGGAGACCACCATGTCGCTCCTGTGGAGTCAGGACTGTATTAGAGCCCAGAGGGGTCCCATTGGCTCTTTCTGGGTTTTTGTGAGTGAATGGTATAGGAGCTGCCCCCTGGCCTGCCTTCCCGCACCCCCATTGCCTGCCTGCTCATTTTCATAGCTGTCTGGTCTCCCAGCCCAGATTTGGTCCAGAAAGCTCCACCTCCTCCTTGGGAACCTTCTTCACAGGCTCTGATGTGAGACGCTGCCCTGGGACCATCTCCCGGCCAACAGAGTTAAGCTCAAGGCCTAACTCTGCATCTCATGGCCTCAGGAACTGGGTAGGTTCTTTGGTTCCTCTGGGTTATCTATTCTCTGGCCTTCATAAAGGAACCAGAGTACAGGCAGGTCCTGCCCCCAAAGGTTATGCGAAAGTCCAGTGAAGAGCTCAAGGCATCTTTTCAAGGGACCTGGTGCCTGCCTTGTGACAGACAGTGTTATCATGACTTGTTCGTACCCCTCTCACCACAGATGCTTCACATCTGGTCTCTCCGATGACAGGCTTTTTACCATGTCAGGAAACATCCCATATGATGCCGGGGACATGCTTTGGCTCTCTTGACTTTAGGCCATTCTGCAAAATGCTCCAGTCAATTTTATATTCACCACAATTTAATTATATTTGTTCCCAAGCCTCTTTATGCCAGTTGTTTTGGACATTATAAATATGCTATTTAATTAAGTATTAGATAAATCAGCAGTTTTCAAACTGACTGGTCCCAGAAGTCTTTACAGTCTTAACATTATTCAAGATCACAGGAAGTAGCATGTATTCTGTGTGTCTGTCTGCCTGTCTCTCTGATCTCTGTCTATAGAAAGAGAAAGAGAGAGAGAGAGAGAGAGAGAGAGAGAGAGAGAGAGAGAGAGAGAGGGAGGGAGAGAGAGAAGAAAGAAGAGAGAAGAAAACTAAAAGTGGGAAGGGGAGTGATGGAGAAAAACGAGACCAGATGTCAACCTCTGGGCCTCCACCAGCATATGTGAACTTGAACTTGACACTCTTGGGCACACACAAAACATACAAGTACATAAGTGAATTTCTTGCTGAAAACTAGGCCAGCAACTTCAGAAAGTCACACTAACACGTAAGGGGAAATAAAATGACAAATAGCAAGAGTGTCTGCCCCCAAAGGCTTTTTAAACACCCCCTGATTCCCATGCCCCATTAGAAAAACAGAAACCCCAGACTAGCTGTGACTTATTACTCATGGTTTCTCTCAAGTAGATAACACAGCAGGTCGACCTAGCTAAGAAAGGCTCTGTCCCTGCACCAAGAGACAGACAAGCAACAGTACGCCAAGTGAGACGCAGGGGAAGCAGGATGAGATGCTGCACTGAGCAAAGGGTACCAAGCCAAGTGGCTAAGCGTAGATAGAAATAATGGATCAACTTAAAGTATAAGAGTTAGCAAGTAATAAACCTGAGCCATAGACCAATCAACTTGCAATTAATGTAAGCCTCTGTGTGATTATTTGGGACAAAATGGCTGCAGGACCAGCTGGGCAGGACAGAGAAACTTCCAACAACAGGCACTTTAAACATCTGAAGCAAAAACAACATGTTTAGTAGCATTGTGAGGCCCTGGATCTGATTTCCAGCACTATAAAATATTTTAAATGCTTAAGAAATGCCTGTATTTTAGGTAGGATTTGTCAACCTATCCAGGTTGCCTAATATTCTAGTTTTACTCTGTTGCTGTGATAAAACACTGACTAAATGCAAGTTGGTTTGTAGGGAGGTCATGACTTACATTTCTAGGTCACAGTTCATCATTATAAGAGAAGTCAGGACAGGCAAGAGCCATAGAGGATGCAGCTCACTGGCTCGTGTTTGTTTGGCTTTCGTATACAGCTTGGTCCCCCTGTACAGGAAAAGTGCTGCCCACAGTAGGCAGGACTTCCCATATCAGTTAGTAATGAAGACAATCTCTCACAGACATGCACACAGACCAATATGATGTAATATCTCAATCGAGGCTTCTCTCAGATGACTCTAGGCTACTACTAAGTTGGCAATTAAGGCTAGCCAAGACTCCAAACTAACTCCATTTACAGATGATGACCCAACCAGGCCTCTCCCATCATGCAAATGGCTGTACTCCACCTTGGGCTAGACTCCAGCTCCAGGTCTCATCCTTGACTTGGATAATTTTGCCTTCTGCCATGTTTTTGACCGACCGGCCGCTTTCCCAGGTGTTTCCCACTTTATTCATCAGATAAAATCCAGCCTTGTGGATTTGAACAGAGGTTCCTTTGTGACTTTAAAGAAGTGGCCTAACCTCTCAGAGCCCCAGCATCCTCCTCAGTGAAATGGAAAATTATGTATCAGCATGCGTGTGGACTCACTCGCTGCAACAGCCAGCTGGTCCTGTGGTATGGAGAGTGCCTTGGAGAGAATCCTCACACATCCAGCCCACTCTCTCCTCACCCCTGTGACCAGTCAGGACCATCACAGACCATAACCTCTGTCACTCCTCCAGCTTGTCCACATTCCCTCGGTGATGACCCGGAGCCCTGCTCACAGTGAGTGGCTCACTGTTCAGAGAGTCAGGAGGGATGCTTGCACACCACTCCAGCCCGCTAGCTTTTGGAGTTCTCACCCTCTGGTGGGGCCTCACCTTCTAAGCACAAAGCTCACAGTCCCTCACTGGAAGGTAGATGCCCAGACCTAGATATCTTTCTGTGGCCAGAGACCAAGCACATCCCACTCTGCATGGAAGAAGGCAGAGGCTGGATGGCACCAAGTCCCCTTTATGGGGCCCCACATATGACCCAATGGAGGCTAGTTCACATCTTGATTCCAGCCCCTGCATTCTTGGGGACACTGCGACCCTTCAGATCCTGTATCTTCCCACCTCTCTGCCACACCTTCCTCCTAGGCCGATCTCCCTCCCCTCCCCACCCTCTGCTTCCAAATCTTGCCAGCCTTCAGGACTCTGACTGGCAGCCCTGGCCATCTGCAGTCCCTGCCAGTGGTCTGAGCTCTCCAAAGATCTTCCTGCCAGTTTCTGAGGACTCATCCGTGACACCAGAAGAATCCCAAGGCCATGCCTTTCTGATTCATAGTCTGGAGGCACCATTTTGTATTTATTTGCTCTAAGGCTTGCTGAGTCTAAGCTCCTGGGACAGGCTGTGGACAGATCTTCCACTTAAAGCAATCGATGGTTCTGGTGAGTGGAAGGCCCACAGCAGTAGCAGGATGCCAATGACATATTTCAAGTGACTGTTATGTGTTAAGTGCTCTTAATATAACCAAGTGAGCAAGACTAGGAGACACACACAGAAACAAACACACACACACACACAAATACACATACCATGCACATACACACATACACATATACACACACAAATATACATACCATATACACATACCATACACACACACACACACACACACACACACACACACACACACACACACGTCTATCACCAGGTCTCACTGTGGAACCACAAAGGCCTGGGAGGGGTGTGTGAGGCATGAGGACCTGGAGCACCGAGGGCAGAGAGTCCACAGCTAGAGCTAAACGAGTCCAGTTGGAGAAGCAGAAGTCTGAGTCTGAAGGAATGCCTAGGTAGAGGGCCGGGCTTCACTCTCCATCGTGCATGGGCTGAGGATGCCATCTCAGAGAGGAGAGAGCAGCACAGTCAGGAGCGTGCGTGTGGGGCGAGGGGGTGGCAGTGGTCCAGGAGAGCCATGTGGGGTCATGGTGTTGTGGTGGGAAAGGGTATCAAAATGTTTCCTAACCCCCCTGGGTCATTCACAGCTCCGCCTGGAAGTGGGACACCCTACACCATGCCACCCACGGTTGCCAGGAAGGAGGGAGAGAATAACCTTGGCTGTCCTTTCCCAACAGGAGATTGGAGACAATCAGATGGGCAGGTGATGTACCACTAAACAGAGTTTTATATGGGTGTTAGAGTACAGGACCTGACTTAATTCTCTGGCACTTATGTGATGTAAGGGATGAAGGAGGTGGAGAGGGGCCCCTAAAATGTCCATGAATATGGGGCTTCCTGATCTTTGCACTCATGTCCTTGCATGTGAGTGGTTCTCAGTGGACCCCAGGTGCTCTAGAGATTGGCCAGCCCAGGAAGGACCCAGGAGCAAACTGGAAACCATTAGGTACCAATTAACAGAGGAGCAGGAGTGTTCTCCAGTGATGCCGACGGGTTCAAATAAAGGAGCACAGCATGCTGGCTTGGTAGACCTGCTCATGAGAAAGGCATTCCTTTTGGGGTGTGCTGTGACATGGTCTTTCTGTACGCTGTGGATATGTGTTGCTACCATTGGTTAATAAAGGACCTGCTTTGGCCTATGGAAAGACAGGAGATAGCCAGGCAGGAAATCCAAGAGAGAAAATAAAGGCAGAGTTGAGGCAAACACGGAGAGCTGCTGAGCAAGATGTAATGCTGCCCAGAAACACAGGTAAAGCCACAAGACACGTGGTGATATTGGATTAATGGATATGGGTTAATTTAAGATGTAAAGATGCCTAGTAATAGCCTGAGCCATAGACCAAACAGTTTGTAATTATTATTAAGCCCGTGAGTGGTTATTATAAAAATGCTGCCGAGGGACCAGGCAGATTGGGCAGGACCAAGAAACTTCTGCCTACAGGGGTGGGTGACATTCAGCTTGACGAAGCTGGGGCAGCCTCTCAGATGTATGCTAGGTGCCCTCCACAGGTGTCTTCTCTAGCTCAGTCTCTTAACCCCACAGGCCTCTCTGGCTGAAATGCTAACTCCTTGCTGGCATCTACCAGCCTGCATGGTGACTGTACCTCCTCCTCCTCCTCCTCCTCCTCCTCCTCCTCCTCCTCCTCCTGATCCTGCAGCAGTGAGACCCAGCAGACCAGGTTGGTTGCATCCTTCCTGTCCAAATGGCCTTCCACAGCTGGTCTTCACCAGACCCTGATGTTAAGTTTCTTATGGTGAAGTTCCAGCCTCAGCCCAGAATTCCAAGCTGGCATACCCTCTGGAGTCAATAGTGACCACTCCAATCTGAACAACAGGGCAAAGAGCTTACCTCAGCCTTCAAGCTGAGCTCTCTGCCAAGGCCTACTCCCTCAGGGGCCAAGGCCTACATTTCTCTCACCCACCCTCTTGCTTCCACAAACCTTCACTGGGAGCTTCTGCCCTTGAATGATTCCTCCAGGTAAACCTCTGTGCCCACCTGACCCTAACCCCACTACCAGCCTAAGATATACCCTGTGCTAATTGAATGTTATTATTCTTCAGTATCTTTGGCACTTGCTGACCAACTGGCCTTTTAGAGCCAGAAGGATGAGGCAGGGTTAGTGTCTCTCATGGAGGAGAGAGTGGAGTCTGAGAGCAGGCATCCAGAGCCCTGGAGTGATCTAGCCAGGAGGGCCTGGGCATGTAGGGAAGCTATTCTCATCTCCCCTGGAGAAAAATCAGATCATTGGTGCTGTTGGGCTTGGCCTAGGGGCTGAACACACAGGGAAGTGACAAAGTATAACGACTAAGGAGGGTGTGGGAGCCTCAGATGGATGGTGCCACTGACCCCATCACCTCTCTCCATGGCTGCCACAGTTCTGTGCTGCTTTGGGTAAATTCCTGTCCTCGGAAGCAGGCTCCATGTCGCTTCTTCTGCTCTCTCTCAGATACCGGACATACACATAGATGTTCCCCCAATGCTTACTAAAAATAGAAAAGATCTGTGTATGAGCACATGAGTTACAGACCAACCTCGCCCCATTGCCTAGCCCAGTTCCTTGTGCAAAGGAGATGTTCAGAAAAATATTTACTGAGAAAATGAAATGTTAGTTCTTTGAACAAATTCTAGCTAGGGTGTGTACCTTTGTGCCGCCCAGGCAGGCCTAAGGCCAGAGGGTGGGGCTGTCCTCTTCAGGCTGTGACTCAGGTCTTGGGGGACACCTCACCATAGGCCCTTGGTAGCCTAATTTGTGTGGGAGGCTTAGCCCATGGGTCAGCCAGCCTGGGGTAGGGAAGAAATGGCACTCTGTCAATCAAGACTCAGTGCAGCAAAGCTTTTGAATGGAGCAGGTGTCTTCAATGTCTTTTGGTTCCCAGGAAGAAGTTTGTCACCACTCAGACCCCCACCCCCCCAGGTAACACTGGAAGCAGCTACTCCTTCCTGAGGGCATCAAATGAGGGAAATGAAGCAGGAGGAGAATGTGAGTCTTGACACTCAGAATGCAAAGAGCCCACTGGCTTCTTCCAAGCTATCCTTCTGGGGGCAGAGGGGCTGGCATCTGAGGCTGTCAACTGGAGCACTCTGCTTTGTGGCCTCCTCACTCTTTTGCCTTGGGTTAGCCACAGTGTGCCTGTGACTCATAGTTCTTCCTTAACTGAGACCCACCTGCTGCTAGATATGACCAGGCTCTGACACTCTTGATGACTTTCAAAGCACATAGACCTTCTTATGCATCACAGGAAACACAAAGACTTTCTTAAGCACCCCCAGAAAGCTAGCAGGGCCCCAGTGACCTCCTTACCGAGAAGCCCAGAGGAAACTTGGCTTCCCCCAGACTGCTTCCCCAGCTAGGGGTTCTCTGCAGTGAAATAGAAGGTTCCTTTTTCATTTTTAGCTGCTATCATGTGCTGCCCAGCAAAGAGCACATTCCTCTCCGTGTTGCCCTGAAGACGCTGCACAGGACACAGCCATGGTACGTTAGTGTTCCTTTCCAGCCCATAGCCCTGCTTTGCATGATCACTTGAAAGTTTCCCATCACTGATCCCATATCATTCCTCCTGGGGTAGCAACGCACAGTTCCAAGGACCCCACAATCGCTCACAGACAGCCCTTCTGCCCGAGCCAATGCTCAGATGCAGAGAGAGGAGGAAGGATGCTCACCATATTGGGAGAACTTGGACCACAGCCTATGCTAGTGCAATAGGGCAGAGGTCATGAGGCAAGGCCAGCCTGGGCCATTATGCAGATGGATGCCAGTGGGGTTGGAGGTCAGCCTTGCAAAGCAGGCGCCAGGGAATTTGTGAGCTTGAAGATCTCTTGGGAATTGAGAAAGCGTTCTATTTTTACAATTTTACAAGCTGTTGTCTCTGAAGAAGGATGACCTCAATGACAGCCAGACTTTAGAAACACATAGCTGCCCAGTAGCTGCAACTGGGGAATTGCCACAGTAGGTTGCCAAGCACCAAAGAGCAGAGACAACCAGGAAATACACTTTTCACAGAGCTGAGTAGTCTATCCAGGTTGTTGAGCGACTGCCAGCTGAGCATCTTGGGGGAAAGGTCCAAGCTGAAGGGCTTGCAGCCGGGACTCCAGTCCCACTTTCTCCTTCCCAGAATACTGAGGTATCTCTGGGCCTCTAGTGAGCTGCTGCTCCCTCAGTCCTGTTCGTGTCCCCCCACCTCCAGCCCACAAGTGACCAGCCACTGGGTACCCACTGAACACTACTTGCTAGCCTGGCCAGATTCCAGGGCCACTCTTCTGTGTTCAGGTATATGACAACCTCTGAAGATGTCCACAGAACATGTCACAGAGCCCTACTGCTATGCATTCCTAACACGGCACGGGAAACTGAAGGTAAGATCTTGAGATGGGAGGTAATCAAAAATTATTCCATGTAACTCCAAGGGTCCTTGAGAAAGGCAGGAGGCCAAATGACAAGGGAAGCAGGAGGAGACAGAGATAACAGTCTAAATATGGCACTCTAGAAAGGAGCCTACAAGCCGGAGCACCAGGAAGCCTCTCAAAGCTGGAACGGCTTGGACACAGCTTGCTCTGGGATCCCAGGAGATGCAGCTTAGCTCACTCGCATCCTGCTTCAGCCTGGGATGCCTGGTGTGGGACTTCTCTCCTCTAGGACTGTATAATGAGGAACTCACTTCATTTGAAGTCACTAAGATGACCTTAAGCAATAGGAAGAGGCTAGGATCCTGGAAGCAAGACCAGCCTGAAGCTGTCTCTAGGAGAGATGCTATCGAGGCTGAAGGGCACTCTTCCAAAGGCCTGGGTTAAGGAGGCTACTGCTCAAAGCTCCTTCTGGGATGGAGGCACATTCCAGTTGAAATGATCTGATGCAGTAGTAGCTAAAAACTTCATGCTATCTTTGATGGAGTCCCTGCCCAACCCCATCTTTCTCTGATGACTGCAGAGGAGCTGGTCCCAAAGTTCAGGAAAAACTAAACTGCTTGAAGCTAATTTTTCCTTCAAGTCTGGACTAAATTGGCCTCACCCACAGAACACAAGGATGTTCTCAGGATGTGACTGCTGCCCCAACAGAGAAACACCATCTTGCACAGCACCACCCAGGCTTGAGGTTGCAGTTGTGTTTCCTAGCAATAAGGATTGGGAGTACTCGGGCTAGAGAGGGCACTAACCCTCAGAGGTATGCCCTGGCCTTGGCCTGCTTTCTGAATCCCACTATCCTCTACCTTCTGCAGGCAGAAGCATTCTCACAAAGTAAAGCCAGCCCCAGGCTGTGCTGAGTCAAGCCCCACACCATAGTAATGAACAGTGCTGGGAAGACAGGTCCCAGAACTGTGGAACAGATCAAAAGGCCATTCTGTGTCCAGGATACCCCAAGCTTCTCTCTGGACTGAATTTTGCCCTTCCCCAAATTCATGTGTTGACAACCTGAATGGCTGGTGTCCCTGAGTGTACCTCAGGGGCATTGAAGAGGAATCCTTTAAAGAAGTGATGGAGTTAAATGAGACAGACACACCTAGGGTCTCACTGTTATCTTTAAGACAGGAGAAAAAGGTATCGGGGACCTTTGCAGAGGTACACTCATGTGAAGAGGTGGTAAGAGACCAGTCACTAGTGATCCATGGAAAGCGGCCCCAAGGAAACCAATGTCCTCTCACCATGAGCTCTGTTCTGCACCTAAGCACTGACAGAGTAAGGTTGTGTGGTGTCTGGATATGAAATTTCCCCATAGGCTCATGTGTTCGAACACAGTCTTCAGCTCTCGATGCTTTTCAGGAAACTTGTAGAACCTTTAAGGGGTGGAGCTTCACTGAGGAAAGTGGTTTAGTGTATAAAGGACCCTATCTGTGTTACCTCGCTATAGAGGCCAACACTGAGTGGGATAGCCTCTTTCTTCAAGCTCACCTAGCTAGGAGCTGGACAGGACCTCCCCCACCGTGTTGCCCGACCACAGTAGGACTCCACAGGGATTCCTCAGGGAACAGGTGTGGCACTGTGTCTGCTCTGGGGTTTTCTTCTGCTATGAGGCTCACAGGCCATCTCTTTGTGATGAGGCTAGGTAGGTACTTGGTGAGAATTCCAGGAAGGCATGGGAGGTGCTGACTTTCCCAACCTGTGACTCACTCACACACAGGGGACATCATGGAAAGAACGGGCCAACATGCCGGTGATGAAGGGCCCACGCTCTGCAGGCACCAGTGGTGTGGGTCCATCTTTAATTATGTTAAATATGAATAAAAGTACAGAATAAATGTGACTCGCATATCATACCTTACATGACATAGGGAAGGGGTGGGTTTCATACAACCTGGCACACAGCTTTGGGAATACGAAGTGTCTTCGGTACCAGGTCTATGTTTTGCTTTGGTTTGGGGTGACAGGCTAGAGAGCTACCACCCAAAACACAACCTGTGCTCAGCAAGAGGAGGAGGGCCTCAACCGAGCAAAAGCATAGGCAATGCTGGTAACCCCTGGGGAGAGACCACTAGAGAGAAACTGGGTCTGGAGAACCCCAGATGGAAGAAGGAGAGGGCTGCATATTTCAAAAGACCAGCAATGAACCAAATAATATTGGAAATAATACCTTTGGCAATACTTCTGTAAGAAGCAGAATCACGCTACATGTTATTCACATGCATAGGAGCGCACAAGAAAAATCTCTTATAACCGTGGTTGATGTGGGGCAGTAAGATGTGTCCTGGAAATGACAGGCTAACTGGTGGAGAAATTAATCCATAAAGGCATCGTGTTTCTAATGGAGGGGAAAGCCTCATCAGCAAGATAGCTGAGGGGAACCCACTCGGTGTAAGCACCCACACACAGCATACACACACACATGTGCACACACATATTCACTCTCTGTCTCTTTCTCTGTCTGTCTCTCTCACACACATACACACACACACAGTATACCAAATAAATATTCTCTCTCTCTCTCTCTCTCTCTCTCTCTCTCTCTCTCTCTCTCTCTCTCTCATCATTTCTTCCCAAAGCACCCTTGTACTCAGGCCAGATTTCCCCCACTGGCTGCTGAGCCAAGTGTTGGCTGTGAGAAAGGGGAATTGTCCTGGAATGCAGACTTCAAGACACACAGCCCCTTCAGTAGCAAAACTGGCCCAGTCCATTCTGATGCCCAGAGCTCTCTGAACCTTCCAATAGGCTGCGAATCCCATCTTCAACAATGGTGGACAGCAGGGTTTACACAGCTCAGCAACTGCACATTCTCCTGACGTCAACACCCAGCTTTTCTCACACATTTAAGTGATAGTCGGGTGTGTAGTGTGTTCACTTTCTGACACTGGTGGACAGGATCCTGACCTGAGAACACAGCTTCAAAGAAAGCATCCCTCAGCAATGCTTCAGCGAGAAGCTTGTGACGTTCCCACGTGGCCCTGTGTGCCAAATGGCCTAAAGTTGTTCTCTCTGGGATTCCCTGGATGACAAGACCTTCAGCTTATTGGAAACCAAGTTCTAGACCAGAAAGGTCCATAAATAGCAAAGCCATCTCTAGTCACCAAATGGCATATAGCTCAAGCTTAGTCTGTGAGATGTGTTTCTGAGGACATGGGTGTCTTGAGATCCTTAGTGAGTATGGAACGTTGGCCATACATAACAGAAAATGTGGATGAAAGATTCTTCCAACAGGAGGATGGAGGGAGGGAACCTGTAACCAGCCAGAACCAAAAGCTGAAGCATCTTGTGTTCTCTGGTGACCTCCCACACATGGCAAGGGATTCATTTCCTTTCCCGCCAACTGTTCAATGCCTTGAAGTTGCTCTATTCTGGCATTAACAGCAAAACTTCCCTTTGCAAATATAAGCTGGATTCCTTAAGAAGACATCCAAAGGAGCAGAAGAGAGGCAGGGCCAGTCAAATTCAAGATGTAGTTTGTTTAAGGGTGATTCTTCGCTATGCTGGGCAAAGTCTGCAGGGGCGGAACGGGAGGTCAGGAAGATGAGCGTGTTGTCAAAAGTCATTTGTTTTCTTTTGGGCACAGCAAAGGGAATAGGGCTTATTTCTGATGTCACTGAAGGGCTGACTTGGGAATATGAACAAAAATGAAAAGAGCCTTAATTTTCCAAAGAGCTCCATTCTCTGTTAGATGGGGTCAGCCATTTATGCAAGGTGCACTGGGAAATAATGAGTGAAGAGTAGTCCCAGTGAGCCCCAAAGTATGGCATCTAGTGAGCTTGGGCTTAATTGGATCCCAGAGTTGTGCAACCCTGTCTGTACACCCACAAAAGCTCTCCTGGAGGTAGGAGGTCAGGGCTAGTCTGTGGCCTCCCAAAGCCTCCTCTTCTTAACCACCGAGTGCCAGCCTACCCTCCTAAGCTCCAAGGCATTCTGGGAACAGACAGAATGACACCTAGCCCCACTGTATGTTCCAAGGCTTCAGGTGGAAGAGCCTAGTGATCAAGAGCACAGTTGCAAATGTCAAAATAGTTCCAATTAACTATTGCCTTGGGAGGAGAAGATGGGGCGCCAGCCATTTCCTCTATACTGTGGGTGACAGTTCTCCACCAGGAGACTTTTAAAGTCATGGCAATGACTGAGTCAGTAGGCCCAGCGCCTGTAGAAGAGACTCAGCTCTCATGTTGTCTTCCATGCAAATGCTTCATCTTCCAGGACCTGTGCCAGCCTAGTGTTGAAAGGCCCATAGAAGTCCTGCAGAATCTTCTGGGTGATTGGCCACATGGGCCCCAGGCTACGATCCTCAGGACGTCGTGTGTTGGATGCAGGGCTCTTGGTCATCAAAGCTTCTTGCTTCTCACTTAGAGGTCCTATAATGAGAAGGAAAATGATCCTGTAAGGCTGGAGGTGTGGCTGGAGGTGAAGGGGACTTCACAAGGTCACAGCTGTACTCCATGTAGATATATGGTTGGACTGGAAAGATCCAGCCCAGCACTTAAAAGTACTTGTTCTTGCAGGGGACCTGGTTTCAATTCCAGGACCTACTATTCTGTAACTCCAGATCCAGGGGATCTTGTACCTCTTCTGACCTCAGGGCATCAGGCACACATATGGTACATGCATATTCGTGCAAGCAGAATAAACATAAACATAAAATAAAATAAATACATCTTTAAAAGAAAAAGCAGATCTGGTTATGTCCACTTGGAGAAAAACCAAGAAAGGAAGAAACCACCAGACACCATAAAGCAATTCCAAAGTCCAGGCTCATGTCTGCCTTTGGGGGAGCCCTTCAATATTGTAGAATGGTGTCCCTTTACCTTAGGCCACCTCAGAGTTCTTCTCCAGCCATTCTGCATGGGATGCCCTCCAGAGCCATCACTTGTCCTAGGTAACTATGTACAGGGACTTTGGTTGCCTAGAATTCTGCCACCATCAATCCCACTTTGGGCTCTTTAGTGACACAAAGGGCCTAGGCCTGAGTGAATTCTGTTTTCTCTTTCTTGTGTAGTGACCATAAGGGTGGAAAGGCTGCTGGTCCCTGTACTGAATGAATTGATGTAGCAATTTTATCAGTGAGAAAATGCCCCAGGACAGGCCGGCAGGCTTACACATAAGGCTATATATCTCCTCGCCCCAAACTTCGGAGTCATTAACTGCTTATTGGCTCAGCACCAATCCTAGACCACTCACTCCTCATGCTGCTGGACCCCAAGCTTTTAGGACCCAACCAAAACCATTACAATATCCCAGTATCTCAGAGCTATGTCAGACATAAAATTGACCTTACAGTCATGTCCCTCTTAGGAACAGAAGGCAACCACATACTGCAAGAGACTTATAGGTGGTCAAGTCAAATAAATATGGTTCTAAGTCTTAAATGGGAAAGAGAATGTCTATATTCCAGCCCATTGCAGTTCTCAATAATAATAATAATAATAATAATAATAATAATAATAATAATAAAATAAAGAAAATTTACAAGATGGGAGTCCTGAATCCCAGTGGAGGTTAGATACATTTCAAGAACTATTCAGGGAACAGAATTCCCAGGTCAGATCATTAGACAAGACTATAGGAAATATCCTGTGGGAAAGTGGCATGGCCTGACAGTTACAGCCTCAGCAGTTGCCCTGGGTGACCCAGGCAGCATGTTTCACTTCTGTATGTGCCTTTGCCAGCCAGTGGCATAGCCAGTTAGCAGAGTGTCCTTCAGCTAGTACCCTCCAGCTGAAGGCAGGCCAAAGGCCAACCATGAGCCATGTCTGACTCCAGGGATTCCCCACCAACACCTGAGATGCTGTAATAGCCAGACTTCCAAACTCCATGTCAGTGTAGAGCTGTCCTCACCACCCACTGTGACCTTGACCTGCTTCAGAATTCAATCCATACCCCCTTGCCTTCCACTCACATCTCTGTGGTCCTGCAGCGGCTGAGGTCCTCCATCATCACTAGACTCACTATGACAGTGCCTACAGTCCCCATGGATTCTAACAGTCATTTCATGAGTTAGTCTAGGCTTTGCCCACCACCGAATGTGAAATGAATGCCCAGTGCAGCAGATATGAGGTAAACAGGATTTGAGCTGGCATCTCTTCAGGGGTCCCTGGGCCTCCCTCACACAGCCCATCTCTTCCCATTTTACACTTAACCTAGCCCACGTGCCGTGAGTAAGGGCGTTGCGGGTAAAGGACTGGTAAGTGCTTGTTCTGCAAGCACAGGGCCTGAGTTTAAATCTTCAACATCCCCTTTGAAAGTCGGGTGTAGCAGCGTGTGTCCATAACCCCGGCACTGGAAAGGAGGAAGATAACAGAGCCTGAGACTGGCTAGCCAGTCTAATCAAAACAACAAGCTGAGGACAATGAGGTCTCTTTCTTAAAAAAAAAAAAGAGAGAGAGAGAGAGAGAGAGAGAAGAGTGAGGAAGACACTGGATGTTGACTTCTTACTTGTGCATGCACGTGCACACACACACACACACACACACACACACACACACACACACACGCACATACACACATGCACATACACCCCCCTTAACACACATAGTTGCACCACATCAGTGTGCATGCACAAGCACACACACACACACTACAAATACACACACAAATGAGAAAGCCCATATCCCTGGTGTTTATGCTGAAACCCACTATCTGAAGCATGACACATACCCAGATTTAGAAACTGGAAGACCCTGTGCATGGTGTACTTGACATTGGATGCGTGGTCTTCCAGACGCAGAATGAGGAACTGTTCTTTATTAAAGACAGTAAGCCAGTCCAGAAGGTACACAGCATACAGCCCGACCTGGAGCCTCACCTAGGAAGCAAGAGGAGGATGTTACTGCAGAGAACACTTCCCCAACCCCGGGTGGTGCTTTTCCAAAGCATGATGGACATCTCTTTGTAAACCAACACAGACTCATCTTAGCAAACAATTACCTTCCAAAGTCAATTTTTAACACAAGGCATTCTGTGCCACGTGGGCAAAGAATCCCTACACTTCCGGTTGCATTTAATCTTCACAAGAGCCCATGGGTGACCTAACCTCTGCTCACAAGTGAGAGCAGAAACACAGGAAGGAAGTCAAGGGCACACAGGTTCTTTGCATCACATGTGCTGTCTCCCTCTGTCAATCAAAGCAGGATGTGAAAAGTCAAAAGCAGACACCTAAGAGACAACCCAGACACTGTGAGATATAAGGACAGCTATGACCATGGATGTGTGTGATGTCCTTGGAACGTAACCAGAGGGGAATAAAATCAATACACAGGTGAAACCTCCCTCCTTCCCTTCAACTTCCTGAGTCCTTGCTCTGCTTCTTCCTCTCATGGCAAACTGCAAACTGGTAGTAATGAACTGACTCACTCAAAGATAGGTTCGGCTTTTGCCCTTGGGCCTGGGAGGTGACTGCTAAGGCCTCTGGATTGCATTGCCCTCTGGCCTGGAGCCCCATTAAGAACTCTGAACAGAGCTGACAGATGCCTCACTGTGGTCACGTGGTCATGCATCCCTCACTGCGGGGAGGTGTTGTGACTCTAAAGGGAGAAGTGGACAGAGGACTGCCATTCACTTTCCTTCGCTTATGTGACTCCGAATCCTTTCCATGTCATAAGTGTGCTCATGGTCACAGCAGCCTTTGGTGCACCCTGTGAACCCTTCTGCAATTCCAAACTTGAAGACAGTTGATGACTTTTCTCCAGAACTCATGGCTGTGCTGGCACCAGAAGAAAAAGTGACTCACCACCCCCACCTCCCTGCTCAGACCCTCTTTGGCCACTCCTGTTGCCCCTCACTAGAGACTCACAAGGCTCCTGGCCGGATCTCTCATCTCTACACACTGTCCCTCCACCTGTCGTGGGCATGCGCTTTGGAAAGCCCTGAGCTGCCCCGACTTACAGTTCAATTCTTCATTCTTCCTCCATGGCTCCTTCCAGTCCTAAGCTCCTCTTTGGGGACTTCGTTTTTAAAATGTATTTGTTTATTTATTTGTTTCTTATTTATTTATTTAGGCAAGCACTCTTCATTATTCTCCCTGACCAACTTGACTTTGAGATCCCTGGGGGCAGGGCTGTCAAGTCAGCTCGCACAAAGCTTTGTGTCAGCATTCACTTCGGTTCCCGGTGGAACCACAGAACACGGTATTAACAACATGGTAAGGAAACGTTTGACAAAATGCGGGCAAATGCTAACCATTTCCATCCCTCACTGTTCTTTTTTCCGTTTCATCATTTTTCCAGCGATGTAGGGAGATGGGGAGGAAGGAAAACAATGAGAGGAAATAGCTAAATTGTCTCCAAAATTCATTAGCTGTCACTAAGCCTCGCTTTGGTACCTACCTTCCGTATCGGCTCATAAAGACTTCAAACTGAAGGAGAGGGGTATGTGCCAGTCTCAGTAACAAACACACATGTAGCCTCCAACATGGATTGGGGACAAGAACTCCATGCTAGGTCAGGACCCCAAAGGCTTTCCCCATCTCCTCCTAACCAGCTTACAGCCAGCCTGACCTCACAAGGCTAATCTCTCCCAGAAAAACTACTTTTGTAACTTGACAGCTTTCAAGAAGGAAAGGAGGTGGCTGTCAGTGACAGGACACTGGTGTTTTAAGAGTAGCTGTATCCTGCCCCTGCATCTGCTCTGGTGAGAGGACAACCTTTGAAACTACCCTGGTGAGAGTCTGCCACTGTCCTCATGACAGAGCTCTGCAGAGTTCTGACTGAATAGGGGCCTTCCTCACAGGGAGAACTGGTCCAGGGAAGGAGGATGTGGAATTCCTACAAATGCATTGGCTCCCCAGGGGAGAGCCTACCACCACCACCTCCAGCCAGGGAGAGGTCTAGGCCCCCAGGAACATTGTCTATGCATGCTGCAACGCCTCTGCTACTAGAAACCCTGAGGAAGCACCATACAAATTCCCATTTTGCTCTGTCTAGCATAGGACGAACACCAAAATAGAATAAGAATCAAAATAGAATCAATGTAGAAAAAAATATTTAGGGCAAGAGCCCAATACATTTAAAATTAGAAAATAGCAAAGCTGAAGGAAGCCTTTGAGCTTATGAATGCCCAGTGACTCACTGACAAAGAATTGGAGACCAGGAGGACAGAGGTCTTCCTGGACTCAGCAGCTAACACCTGACAGAGGCAAGTCATGAGGCCAAATCGCTCATCATGATGCCTGTTTCTCCACAGAGGAGCTCTGGCAAAGAGTCAGCATCCTATGGGTTCCATGAAACACCTCAGGGAGGCAGAGTAAACAACACAAAGCATCCATAAAAGTACATTGAGAAGTCTAAAGACCACTAGGGATCAACACAGGGGAATCCCAGAAATCACCTGAGGGGATCCAGTTTTGAGCTGAACCTAGTCACAGACCTGACTCTGCCCAGACAGTTACCACACCAACCCACACTGCTCCCCCAACATCAGTTGGGGTTCCTCACCCAGCCTCCTTCTCCCCATTCAGACATCCATTTTGTCATCCATTTGGCAAATGCTGTGAGTTCACACAGTTTATTGGGCACCATACTAGTCAGTGGAGATGTCACTTAAAAGGCATGGCTGTGACTGCTCAGAGACATGATAAAGGAACAGATGCCGGTCATCACCACCTGTGACACACACGTGTATCGGGGGGAGTGGGAATCAGAAAAACCTGAAAGATGAGAAGTTCTTGGACAGGCAGGGCAAATATATCGAGGGAGAGGGAGAAGAGACACAGAGAAGGCTCCAGAGCCCCACTGTTTCTATAACTGAGCAAACAAACACACACACACACACACACACACACACACACACACACACACATCCATAGCAGGCCAGTTAGGAAGATAGGTCTCCCCACCTGCACCCTCCTGCAGTATCTGAGATATGACATCTAGGATGAGCAGATACCTTGCATTTCTGACCAGTTCTTAGAGACCTTACTCTAAGAATCCAACTCAAAGGCCACGGCCATCTGAGGACCTAAATGGAGAGAGTATGGTCATGATACAGTGATGGGAAGGAGGGACTGTGAGGAAGGGAGGGGACGCTCGGGCACTGAGGTGCCACATGAAGGCCTTATACAGATAGAGTATGCTGGGCTAGCTGTAGTGGACATGCCTACAATGCTAGCACCTGGGAGACTAGATGACATCTCCATGCCACAGAGCAGCTGCATTAGCATCTAGAAGGGAACTTTCTTCCAGTCTCTGAGTGAAACAACATCTCCCAAAAAAGTACCTTCACCATCTACCTCTCTACGCCTCTTCCTGTGTAGAGTGCTTCCTGGACATCATCTGCCCTGTCCACTGCCATCCCTCTGGAGCTCTCTCCCTTAGACAAGAGGTCCTAGGCTAAGGTGTTGTCATCCTCAGCTGTCACAAATGAAATTTAGGGGACATTCCTCCTGCCATCTCAGAACCACTTTTAAGAGCAAGGAAGACAGACAGGTTTCAAAGGCTATCAGAACTGGCAGCCTGTTGTTAGATGCAGATGAGGTACACCTTTAGTGAGTCTCACTGTCTCCATCTGTAAAATGGGAGCAACTTCAGCAGTCAAGGAGGATGTAAAGTTTAGGACAGTATCCAGTGAGCAATGAACCAAAAGTAGATACATTCTCTCTCTCACCAATGAACTTGACAAACATTTAGTAAGGGTGTTTCCAGTGTGCCAAGAAGAGGAGAGAAACTCACAGTTACCCATGAACTTCCCATCCAGTTACAATGGTGTTTCCATATCTGGTCGCCCTGTAGACAGGAAGAAGAGAGGAAACACAGCAGGCACACCCCCTCTCCTCTGTAGGAGGAAATGGCTGCAGATATACTGCCTCTACGAAGCCTATTTAGGGACAGCCAGAGGCCATCTAGCTTGGTTGGTACTGCTTTGCTTTCCCAAGGAATAGCTAGAGGTGGAATACAATGTCACAACATACAGATCTGCTTCTAGCAGGTGCTGACCTCTTTGCAAAGCAGGTGAAGCTTAGTTCACAGCTACTAAACCCAACTATGCTTGTGTCAGGATTCCCAAATTCCTGACTCTCTCTACCCATGACACCCAACCAACTGAGGCTAAAAGGGGGCTCCATCTGTCCCTCCATCTCTGAAGTCTTTCTCTGGAGAAGCTCCTAGTGAGAGAGCTGGGCAGGGACCTCTTGAGTAAGAATGTCCCTGCCCTTTTAGGGAGTCACACTAGCCAAACACCTCACCCCCTCATCATTCATCTGGCCTGTTCCTGCCTCCTGGCCCTGTCTCCCCACTACTTTGCCAGCTTGTGTAGAGAGTTTCACACCACCATCACAAACAGGAAATTCTAGGAGGCCTGGGATGGTAGCAATCCTGAGGCAGGCTGCATCTTGGACTATCAGAATTCTTCCAGAAGACCACCTGCCTTCTCTCACCCTCCAGAGCCTGCTGCGTGAGTCCTACTAAAGAATGAACTTCTGGAGACACATCAGAGCCATAAAAAAAGCTGGCTTTCAAAGCCTAGACTTGGGCCTCAGATTCTCCCATCTACTGGGTAGCTCCAAAAGGCAACAAGATAGACCACTGTCTGTAAAAGCAAGTTCCCAAACAGAAGGGCCTGTGTCAGGAACAGCCCCAGGCGAGTGGGCAGCCAACATTTTCCAACCAGGTTGGAGCACTTTCTCTCCTTAGTGGGCTCCAGCGGAACCAGGGTGCAGTATCATAGGTTTGTGAATGCAGACACATGTGAAACTCTCAATCTTGAATTCCTATAGCAGTCTGGCAGTTTTCTAATGAAGCAACTGAGTTTCAGAGAGGCTAAGACAGTTGTGCAGAGCCTCACAGCTAGGAAAAGCCAGAGTGAATCCATGCCACGGTCTGCCTCCAAAGCCTGCTTATCTGAAAATGTGTTCACCTATGCTGAATCTTCCTTGCCAAACAAAAATGTCTGCAGGAAGATAGTCTAGAGTAAGAAAAGATGGTCCAAGAAGCCAGGCAGAGAGACTGCCTCGCCTTTCCCCTGAGCCTCCTGCCCTGAGATGTGGGGTCTCATTTATAGCGATCTGTGCATACCTGCATTTGTGACATGGCCATACATAGGACAGATAGCTACAAGAGCCCCACTGTGGAAGCACGTAGAACTGGGATCTAAGGGTGGAGGTGTGACCTCAGTTAACTTACTGGATTTAAAGCCAGCACGTGTTTTGTTTTGCTTTGTTTGCAAAAGGCTGGAACTTTGGGTGTGTTACTTAAGAGGAGACAGAGAACAGAGGAATCAAGAGAACATCCTTTAGTGAAGACCTTGTTGGAGCATTAACTCACAAATGGGTAATTTTGAAACCAATAGAACAACCCGGGCTGCAGGGATGCTCTGAGACAACTGGAGGACTGATGTCTTCCTGTCTGACATCTCTAATTACAGAGAGTGCTTTCGGAGCCTTACTAAATGGCAGTCCTCCTGAGTGCACTCTGGTTCTCTAGTAGAGGGAAGAGATGCAGGATTCAAGGAAGGACATAGAGAGCAGGCTGGAGACATCCAGATGCCTTCACGGCTCTCACATAGAGGAGTATTCACTTCTACAGTAGCCTTGGAGGCAGCTCAGCATCATTCACACATTCAAATGCTCTGTCCCCATCTCTGTGCTAAAACCCTGTTCACAATAGCATCTGAGCGGCCCCACACCGTATGGGATGACTTGGTGAATACGCACAGGCATGGCGTTGTTCAGGGTGTTGTTGTAGACACAGGCGCGAAGTGAATAATCCAGCATGCAATTTTCAAACAGCTGCAAAGCCTCTGTCACCTTCTCATGAAAGTCATCTGCAGACTTATTTGAACTTGCAAAGTAGAGATAGTCTGAGTATAATCTGTGAATGAAATAAATGGATAATCTTACCATCCGAGAATGTAAAAGCACACCATGTAGGCGACAATGAAAATGATCGTGCCGTTACATTAGCTAGTTTGATTTATTAAAACACAACAATTTCTCTTCCTTTTCTTTCAGATGAGACCCCTCCCCCCTTCCCTTCTCGCTCCCCCCACCCATAACGCACCACCGACCCTACCCACTCTGACATGTCTACTCTGGCTCCAAACACCAACCAATGGTGGCTTTTGTTATTAGTTTGTGGTTGTTTGGTTTGATGTCTTTTCTTTTGTTAAATTTATTTCATTATGGGGTGTGGGAGGTCATGCAAATGCCACAGCACACATGCAGAGATTAAAGGGCACCTGTGTGTAGCCAGCTCTCCCATTTCACCTTTATATGGGTTCCAGAAATAAAGCTCAGATCCACCAGGTCTGTTGCTAGGCCACCTTGTCTATATTTGCTTTTTAAAGAAAACACATTTATTTATTGGGAGTAGGGGTGGCATGCATGCCACAGCACACATGTCGAGGTCAGAGTTCAACACCCAGTAGCAGTTCTCTCCTTCTGTCATGTGTGTCCAGGGATTGAAGTCAGGCTCTGGGCCTTGGCAGAAGGTGCCATCTCCCGACGCCACCTTGCTATTCAAAATTCCTTCTAGTTACCTCAGACAGAGGCTGTTACCACAACTAGGCTTCAAAATTCATCAAAGAAAATGAACATGTTTTGTACTCTCATTCCCTTCTCTTGAAAGAAACTAAACCAGGGCACATGTCATCCATGCAGGATTACAATCCCCTGTGAAATTCCTGATAATCTGAATGTCTAAAAATGTATTTAAAATCGGGAATGGTGGCTCATACCCGTAATGAAAACACTTAGAAGGTGAGGCAGGTAAATCTCTGATTTCAAGGCCCATAGGGAATAGAAAGTTATTAGGCCAATTTTGGCTTCTGTGTAAAAAACCCTGTCTCAAAACAGAATAAAGGCATCTACAAATATGCATGGAAACACCTGCAGACCAGCACGTTCCTGCAGACACCACACATGTGCATTTGCATGTAACCACATTTTCCACAGGAGTTGTCTGTCTCCCTTGACCTCATCTGTCAGTGGTCCATTTTTATGTTTGCATTGTCCCATTTTGGCAAAAATCTGGCTGATTAAAAAAAAAGAGCGGGCTGGAGAGATGACTCAGCAGTTAAGAGCACTGACTGTTCTTCCAGAGGACCTGAGTTCAATTCCCAGCATCCACATGGCAGCTGACAACTGTTTGTAATTCCAAGATCTGACACCCTTACACCGTTATACTTTCGGGCAAAACACCATTCACATAAAATAAAAATAATTTTTTAAAAAAATAGCACATGCCTTTAATCCCAGCACTCAGGAGGCAGAGGCAGGCAGATCTCTGAGTTAGAGTCTAGCCTGATCTACAGAGCAAGTTCCAGAACAGCTAGGACTGTTACATCCAGAAAAGCCTTGACTCAAAAAAAAAGGAAAGAAAAAAATTTATGAAGGTGGGTGCTAAGGTGCAGGCCTGCAAATCCAGCTCTCAGGAGGTTAAGGAGGAAAATCTGAAGTACAAGGACAACCTGAATTATATACTGAGTTCAAGGCCAGCTTTGACTATAAATCCTGGGAGAGAGAGGAGACTGGGGGGGGGGAGGGGACAGAAGAGTAGGAACAGAAAATTTATGGGAAGCCATTAGATCTTTCAGACAAAGAAATCTGTTGATGTTTTTGGTTGCAGTGAGTTTGGCTGTAACCCACCCCCACTCCCAAACCATGACTACCCTCTAACCTGACAGGGATCCTCCTAGCCCAGCAGATGTCTAGTCATCTGGCTTGCTGAGGGAGAAATCCTGGTGCAGCGACTTAATCAGACTCCCCCTTACCCTTGATGGCCTCCTTTACTCCCAGCTTCTGCCTCTTGCATATAAAAACTCCACTTCTCTCTGTATTTTGAGCTGAGTTCCACCGCAGAACCCCATCACAGCAGTCCCACACCTCCAGCAACAGCCGGAAATGAAGTCTGTTTGAATGTTTCAGCAGATGTTGGGATAATTTCCTCACTTTGAGAACTCCTGGGATATGTTTCCTAACTCTATTTTGCCTCCATTTCTGCTTGCAGAGAAAGTAAGAATTGCCCTCTTTTGGCCTTGTTTTTCCAGATGTTTCTCTCTCCACTCCTCCTGCAAACACCTGTGCATGTTCTCACAGCTCTGTAAGATTTCATGAACGTGCAAATCCTAACTGCATCCCCTACCGGGGGCTATGCTGGGCTGGTGCCAAGTGACTGGGTCTCTGTGGCATGCTGCCCTCTCCTCTCAGTTCTGTATTTGTTAGTTCCTGCATCTCCAGCCTCTTATCTCTTTCCAGTGAGTCTCCTTATCCTTGATTATCTAAAGGTGAGTTATCCGCACTGAACATGATCTGTGTTTCCATCTCCACTGAGCCACATGCATCCTACAGAGGTTATTACGGCTGCCTTCCAGGCCTGCTGCTGGGGGCACTTTCACCAGCCTTACCTCTGACAACACCAGAACATCCCATGTGTCACTACATAGGGATCTTCTTTATCTCATCTGGCACATTGCCTTTGAGGTCTCCCTGAGTATTCTCCCTCAGCTGAGGTCCACAGAGGATGTCTTGGGATATTTGGGGTTGCTCAGAAGTTGCCTAAAATCAGCACACAGGTTGGAATGGAGTGCTTTGTTGATTTCAGCTTAGCCAGCCAAACATGTCAAAAGAACTTGCCTTTAGCCAGCAAATGGCTCACTAGGTAAAGGTGCCTGACACTTTGTCGATCTGAGTTCAATCCCTGCGACCCCAGCAGTATGTGAGAGGTCCTGTACACACAGATAAGCACTAAAGAAGCCAGGAAAGTTAAGCAGGCAGGTTTGCCTCTTCAAAAAAAGATGTTTACCTGTCTTTCACCCAGAATGCTGGGAAAGCATATAGTTTACTCCCTGGTGAGCCCTTGCTATCTATAAGACCAGGCTTCACCCCAATCCCTCCCTCCCCCAGAATGTTATATTTGTTTATTCCAGACCTTTTCCCACCAAATCTTGAGCTTTGCATCTTAGTTCATAGAATCCACCCTTGTGAGAGGTGTCACTTATATTTTATAATAGCCTAATTAACTTCTATGTTATCTTAGGGCCAGTCCAGTCCCTACTACCACAGGCATGATGTTTACTCCAGTCTCTCTTCCTTATCTTGAGCACTGTTTCTAAGTCAATAGAACTCTTGTTTATGGAAGAGCCACATATACTCTGTAAATAGTTTCAATGCAAATATGTCTTAAGTTTTGTTGAACAAAGGTTATTGAGTTAATTGTTATCAGAAAACTTTTTTCCAAAAAGGCTGCATTGCTTACCATGGCTAAAATATATTACCTGGTGTCAGACTCCACAATTTTGAATCCGTGATGGCTAAATAACATCAAACTGAAATGAATTTCACTGGCCTCTCCTCAGATTGTTCCACTGCTGGCCATAGAGATTGCAAGGACCACCAGAGGTTCCACATGGTAGGAGAGAACCCACTCCTGAGAATTATTCTATGACCTTCACATGCACACACACACACACACACACACACACACACACACACATACAACACACATACACACACACATACACACACACACATACACACACATACACGAACGCGCACGTGCGCGCACACACACACACACACACACACACACACACACCCGTAAATTAAAAAAAAAAAAAAAAACCCACTACTTTCAAAATGACTTGCCTCGGCTAAGTGTAGTGGCGTGCACTTTAAATCCCACCACTTGGGAGGCAGAGGCAGGCAGGTCTCTGTGAGTTCAAAGCCATCCTGGTATACATAGTGAGTTCCAGGATAGGCAGAATAACAAAAAAAAAAAAAGATCCTGTCTCAAAAACAAACAAACAATAAAACAAAAACAAGCAAACAAAATGACTTGCCTCAAGATGTCCCATGCTTTCATGAGGCATAAACAGAATGATGCCCAGAGTTCACATATTGTGGTATATTGAATGTGGTTGGCTCCCATAAGCTCATAGAAAGTGACACTATTAGGAAGTATGGCCTTGTTGGAGGAAGTGTGTCACTGTGGAGGCTGGCTTTGAGGTTTCCTATGCTCAAGCCATGCCCAGTGCCACAGCAGACTTCCTGCTGCCTGCAGGATGTAGGGCTCTCAGCTCCTTCTCCAGCACCATGTCTGCCTGCACGCTGCCATGTTCCCTGTCGTGATGATAATGGACTGAACCTCTGAAACTAAGCAGGCCTCCCTCAATTAAATGTTTTCCTATGTAGGAGTTGCAGTGGTCATGGTGTCTTCACAACAACAGAAACTCAAACTAAGATGTACATCTACCCCAGTTAACCTAGCTGGTGTACCCAGTACCAGTTGTAATATGTGTTATACTTCCTTTTTCAGAATCAGAACATGTACTGCAAAGCACTCAGCCACAGCCAGAAATCAGATCTGCATGGAACTTAGGACGCAGGTCAACCCCACATGCTGAGACTGAGGGACTCCATAAGAAAATCTGTATCATGGGGAACCCTTCCTGCTTCATATGCATCTCTGTCAATCAACAGAGAAAATGGTAGCTGTTAAGACTCTTATCCAGCTGCATGTGATATGCCCAAGCCTGGCCCTTACCCAGGAGCTATGTACATAAACTTTCTCAGAAAAACCCAGTTGTTGATCCAATGAGCCTTTCTGACATTTTCTCCCTACAATAACAACAATTCTTAGAGGCATTTAATTCATAAATAAAATAATTAAAAACTGACTTAATTATTAGTACCAAGTAAAAATACCTGCCAACTCCATGAAGTTCTTTAGAATTAGGGAAGTAATTCCTGGGGGAACACTGAGATGTGTTCAATGTTCCATCCAGGGACCTGCACCCCACTCAGGTAAAGATATGGATTTGCATGTTTAGGGTATCCATCGCTTCTTTGGCTAAGATCAAGTGTAGTATCTGTTCTTATCAGTTTAGGGTACCCATAGGCAAACATATGTATACCAACTACCTTTCAACCTTTTAAATTTGTGGAGGTCACTTTCATGGCAAAGTGAGACTTCTGGGCAAAGACAGGCTCCAGTATCCAATTACAGAACACTGAGGATCACCAAAAACCACCAGAAGCTGCAAGGCAGGGCTAGGCAGAGGACAGATTCAGACCCCGTGGAGGGTTGCCAACCCTGGGTGACATCCTGATTTCTGACTTCCAGCCTCCACACTGGAACAGAAAAAGGTCTGTTGGTTAAAGTCGCTGAGTATGGGATGATTTATTGGAACAGCCCTACAGAAAAATGGTAAAGTCCTAAACCCAAGGAAGATGGAGCGGTTGTTTCATCCAATGCCACTCTCCACTAGAGACCCTAAGCATCAGCCCCAGATGTATAAAAAGAACTGGCCATGAGACCGTATCTCCTGAAGGAAATAAGAAGATGGGTCACGGCAAGGAAGGAGGTGAGTCCTCTGAAGAATGAGGACAAAGCATCAACAGGCCAATGACCTTAGATGGCTGAGAAGCCATTTGGATGATTAAAGTCCCTCAAAAAACACTGAAAATGACAGCAAACATATCGAGAATATGTATCTAGAGGACCTAGAAAAGCCAGAGCAGGCAGAGGTATGTAGCAACATAAACTAGAAAGATACAGACCTAAGTGCTCACAGTTCAGGCTCTAGCCTCAATTGCACTGTGATAACACAGAAGAAAGATTAACATGGCATGAGCTGTATGAATCATCACAAGACTATAGGGAAACCAATGCCACCTGAAGAGGCATTGTCAGAGATAGCAACAAAAGTATGGGGAGGGTACAGGAAAGTGGCAGACAATCCTAGACCTAAATGGTCAGCCATCTTTGGTGCCAGTTGACAGATGGTGATGGGATCCTCAGGGAAACAAAGATTCAGTAGGAACAACTGCTATTCTGAACCCCTAAAGGATCGAACAGTGGGTGGAAAGTTTGGCTTCATAAAAGGGGAATTTTCCCCAGTGAAGAGAGAGCCTAGCCTGGAGGAGGTGATGGTTTTATAGTAACTTGAGGGGCACAGGCCCCTGAGACACCCCCCCCCAAGCACTCCGTGTCAGGGCTGCCCCGCCCCCTCCTGTGATCGGCCTCATCTTCTCTGTCCCAAACCACTCTGAACAGATGGGTGTTACATTTGGCTAAGACTGTTTCCAACGGCAATTCCAAATATAAGTCCAAGAACATTCCAGACCTTCTGTGCTGTGGTTATTTTAGAAGACTCCTGGTGCAGATCTTTTAACTATAGGCCTGCATGAAGGCCAGACATGCCATGTCAGTTCTGTGGAGTACAGGGGAGGGTCTTGGAACCCCCAGGAAAGGTAGTAGAAGGGTGTGTTTGTAGGTTAAAAAAAGGGCTTCTCTTAAAATCACTCCATATTCCCACAGAGACAGACAATGCCTCATCACATAGGACCTGGGTGGGACCTCAATGTCTCTGCTGCTCTATTAGGGGGCTCTGCTTAGTTAGTACAAATTTGACATGAGCATGCCGATTGCCATTCAAATGGGGTCTGGGCCTGGGGTATGACTCAGTGGCTGAGTACTTGGTTGGATTTCATGTACAAGAAAGACTCTCTATTCTACCTGATCCACAGTTAGGGGCAGGGAGCATAAAGCAACTGGGCTTCACAAAGGCCAAGCCAAGTGAGCCCTGAAATCTCCTTTATTTCCAGCCTGTGGCTGTTGATGAGGCACTTTCCGAGGCTCTACACATGCTCTTATTCTATCCCTACAACCATCCCATGAGATCCACATCTCTATCATAGAAGAGACTGGAATTAAGACATGTTCAGGAGCTTACTCCAGGTGACATAGCCCAGAAACAAACCAAGGTCTGCCCAGCCCAAAGCTCACAGGCCCCAGACCCACAGATCCTCCCAATTTAGGATAGGAGACAAGTCAGGGGCTCACCAAGGTGGATGCCAGCCATTTGAGTCAATGGTCTGAGGATATTATTTGATGTCTCTATTACTTTAGATGCACAGTGATTTGGAAGTAAGAGTCAACTTCATTCTGGAACTGCTTAATAAGTCATTGGAGACTGGTTAAAAAATTACAATGGGTTCCAGAGCAGCAAACAAACATGGAGATGCCACAAGAAATGGCCCTGCCCATCATCACAAAAGCTAATGTGTTATGATGTATCACCATGCTCATCTAAAAAAATGACAATAGCAATGAATGAGTATCCTGGAGCCCACTGCACACCAGCACACACTGTGGTCACTTATCACTCGGACAAGCTAATGGGGTTTGCATCGCTCAGTGGCTGTCAGTGGTTTGCTACTAAAGACAATAGGAAGACACAGACAGTGCTCTTAACCACTGAGCCATCTCTCCAGCCCCAATACCTTTCCTTTCTCATGAGGACTCTGAAATTCAGACTCCGGGTCACTAGTTTGGCAGAACCTCTCTCTACAGTGGGTTTCTCCTTTTGTAGTATTTTTTTTCTTGTAGCCCTTTCATAGCCAGATACAAGCTCACACCATAGAACTCAGTGGACGAGTCAGTTTGGGCTAGTAGGACAACCACCATCATAATCCAGTACCTGGACATGCTCATTACTGAGTAAGCAGCAACTGATTTTAACAGACAGGGACATGTCAAAAGTTACACGATCCAGCTCAGAGGCATACACCTAATCATAGCCTTTGATGTCAGGCTCAGCTGCAAAAGTGTTGGTGGCTTCACCTGGGAATGTTCCTTCCAGTGACTGCCCTGTGCTCCAGACTTCTCAGAAATACATTCTGAGAAAGGGTCCAAGGCCAACACTGGTATAGTGGCCATTAGATGTACTTATCCCTCCTGGGCTGGCTCTTCCCAAAACACTGCTCTCCTCCCTCACCTTGATAAACCACCCCCTCTGCGTGAGAGCTTCTCACATCAGTGGCTGCACTTCCTCACCCAAGAGCCCCTGAAAGATAGAAACACTTGCATCTTCCAAATAATTTTCCATCCCATCTCCCAGTATTGTAACCACATAATAAATGAAACAAAGATGGTCACCAGAATAGCTGACCTCATTATTCATCATTCACCAGCATCCACATTCAAATCATGGACCAAAAGCTTCCCAGACTCTGATATGATACATCAATAATCATTATAGATATTTTTCCTACATAAAAAAGACCATTTCATGTAGCTTTAAGGAAGGTCTCTCTCTTTCCGAACTACAAACCACGAATACTTCATCATGAGCTATGATGAAGCAGGACTGGCCAGGCCAAGTTACTTGGAGAAATGTCTAGGGTCACTTTAGGCTGGACAGGTGTTACAGAGGAGGCGCATGTTATCTAAGTAAGAATATCTAGGTCTGAAATGTGACACATCTAAGTGACACGAGACACTTTGTTGGCTGGGACACTGAACGGGGTCTCTTTTCCCCATGGCACCCGAGGTTCCTTGAACACAGGCAGGTTTTGTGACTATCTCTGCCTTTTCCAGTGGATCCATCACATCATTGTTCACTGAATGGGGACGAATCCTCTGGTGACATTACAAGCATTCCTGGCATCCCTGAGACATAGAGTTACACACCTCTCACTACTCATTTGCAACACTGATGGCAGAAATCCTGAACAGGTGAGAAAATTAGAAGGCTCCAAGCCAGCCTAGGTCTCAAGCATGGGACTCATTACGAAAGGGTGGCTGCTACACACCAAGACTGGCTTGAGAGTGGCATGCACTGACCTCTCCTATAACATAGCTCCAGAATCCTTATGTGTGACAGGTCTGGGCAGTCCCTTAGGCTACTCAGAGTCCACTCCTAGATCCCAACCCATTAGGACACACCTCCCATCTCACCAAATAGAGAAACAACATTTTTCTTGCCCCAGGATGTCTCCTCTGCTGTCTCCACTGAATTATCCTTTGCAAACAGTCTCTGTGGGAATGAAAAGGACAGCCCATGCCTGGTGAATATACCCTCAAGATAAACAGTTTGCAAGCTAAAGGACTTTATTCTAATCACAAGTTGTAGTGCCTTCCCTAGCCACCCCAAATAGTCTTCACACAGTACCCGACAAAAAACACCCACTGTTCTGTGGTGTGGCTGCTGTAAATGACTCCCCCCTGCTCATGGTCTAAAGCCAATGCTCCCAGGCCTGGAGAGGAGGGTTTTAGCAGCACATAATCTCTACCTCAGGTCAAAGATCTGCAGCCACTCTGAGGCTTCCCTGAGCCAGCTGCCTTCCTCTGGAGGCAGCTCCTTCCCTTGTTCAGATTTTGTTCCCTTGGATGCTGAGGTAAGAGAGCAAGGCCAGTCTAGATTCAGTTCCCCATCTCATCCTTACTGTTCACACAACTTTACTAAACCAGAAATCTCTTTTCCTTTCTCACTGGGAATTATCCCTGCTTAGGCTGAAAGACCCACTTCACCCAGGGCAAACCCCCAAAGAATTTACAGCCACTGGCTAATGGATAGGAAATACCCCAACCAGGAACAATGCCAAAGGATGATCACAGTCCCAACAAACCATACAGTCAGCTAATGCCTCTGTGGGATGCATCAGAGACCCACCTTTCTTCTGCAGGTCTTGTCTTCACACCCCTCACAGGGTCTTTGCAGAATACTGCTGCATACAAGAGTCCATGCTAGGAATGAGCCACCACACCACACTAGAGGAACCCTTGGCTCTGTGAGACCCGTGTGTGACTGAACCTCAGCCTGGCTGCTTATTCATCATGGAGAGGTAAGGAACACAAGGTGAGAAATCCATTCACCACACCTGCGTGTGTGTGTGTGTGTGTGTGTGTGTGTGTGTGTGTGTGTGTGTGTGTGTCACAATCACTCTCTCACTTGCTGACAAAACTCACTGAGGCAATATCTAAGCAGGGCATGGCATAAAACTCAGGTGAGCAGGTGCACTGATTTCACCGAAGCCTGTGCTCACACCTCCACTAGCCACAGGCTCTAAGAAGCGTATGGGTGGCTTAGCATCATATGTACACAGTGCCTTCAGTGCACAGAGGGTACTCAGTAATATTTGATGAATAAATGTTAAGCATGTACATTTAATTAACAACAGCCCACTTCCTCCATTTCACTGATGAGGATATAAGACACAGATAGCATAAATTTCTTGCCACAGGGGGCAAAGCCTTTAGGCGATGGAGCTAATATTTTGAGGCAAGCTGTTTGGGAATCCAGGATAGCCTCCATGGCACATCATTCACTTTAAGATCTGCATGCATACACACTCAGTGGTAGGAACTGCTCCCCCATCTACACACCTTCACACATTCTGCAGACTATGGGGACTCAGTCAAGCCTACATCTCCATCCAAATGCTTAGTCTCACTCTTACTGTGCTGTGGGCAACTACCTTCACCTAACACCTCCTTCCTCTCTCGTTTATATGTAGAATAATCACTTAATCAGTCCAGAAGGATGCTAAACAGTTTATATAAGTAGATGAAGAATACAGCTCCCCAGGCTTCAAGGCCCAAGAGATTATAGTCAACTGAAAGTCTACTTAACTGAATGGAGTCTTTCTTCCCTGTAGACCCATCACCAAGAAATGTGGAAGCAACAGTTCCTGGATGCTCATTCTGGGCATCATGCTTTTGACTAGACAAAATTAAAAACAAAACTGGAGATGCTATAAAAACCTTAACAGATGGTGCAGGGCCCCTCTCCTAACGTCCCTTGAACAGAAGAGAAATGTGACAGGCCAACGAACCAGCACCTTCCTCATGAGCTATTCCTTAAATACAATATAGAATGGAAGAGCTCGAGGACCCTCAGTCTATCTCACAAACAAAAGATGCAGTTAAAAAAAAAAAAAAGACTGGACCATTTCAGAGAAGGATTAAATGAAGAAAAATTCTGCTTGTCTGTTGGCAACTTGTTTTTAGTTAAGGGGACAATTTAACCCAAGAATCCATTAATTCTGAATTGTTGCAGTCTCTTATAGAGAGAGACGTAGAACATGAATTCCTGCCTGGCCTCTTTGCCATTCAAACTACCCCCAAAGACTTCTTTTCATTATGCATCTAGCTTCCCCCAGAGTGGGAGTTAGACCTATTGCTTCTGTCTTTCTCTGGGAACTTAAAAGTCATTAGGGTGAGTCTCCTGCACTCCCAGCACGTTCAACCCCTCTGCCATTAATCTATTAACAGAAATAAAGGCTGTGAATCAGAAATTACAAACGACCCTCCTCCGCCCCAGCTGACTTGTAGAATTAAAAGAACAATTTGAACCAATCCAACTGGCACGGAGCATTTCTCATGTGCAGAAGTCAAGGCCAAGGGCCAGCTAGAGTGGGCCAAAGGCTCAGGAGCCAGCTCAGCTAATGAGGACTTGGGCTCCAGTGTTTATTTCTTCAAGAGTAACCTAAACACACAATATTTATCATTCTTTCTGGTTGAGTCATGGAAGGAGCTGAACTGGCCACTCCAGATAGGCTACGAGCTATGAGTTTCAAAAAGGCGGAACTCCTTTTCGAATATTTCTGGTAATGTTTCGGAAGTAGCAAAGAACTGCTGCCTTCACTAACTCACAGCATAAGACAGCCTCCTGCAGGCACTGGAGCTGACATCGAGTTGAGGTTACTCTTCTCTGGGCTATAGGGCATGCATCACATTTCCAAGCACCCAGAAGAGTGGCTGGACCAGGGGATCTATCTGTGACACACAAACTATGGCAACAGTACTGGGGTGGCTGACCAGCAGCTGGATGGCAAGGGATCTGCTACCTAACCTCTCCTTTGTTGCTCTGAAGATGCCATCGACCATATAGGAAAAGCCTAGCGGCCAGGGAGTCAGAAAAGAACAGAGGCCTGTGCAGAACAGCCCTGCAGAAACCATGTGAGTGTGGAAGCTGCTCAGCCTCCCTCCCGAGCCATCAGGTGAGACCCCCAACACCCACAGACACCTTAAACCAGAAGCAGAAAATCCAGTGACAAGGCACAGAGGCCCCTGATCCACAGAAACTCTGAAACAAAGTAGATATAGTAGAAGCTATACCTTGGGACAATTTGTCACAATGCTGGCTACCTAATGCTGCAGGTCGCCTGCCTAACACGAGTTACTGCTACACACTCCCAGTACTGTCACACTGGTCATGTCACAGTCAATACCTGCAGCCCTGAACCACTAGCATTCTTGCCATTCCCCAACCCAGCATAGCACCTAGCATGCAGTAAGGGCTCAGTGAGCGCTTCCATTGATGAAATACTTGTGTTAAGCCAAGGGCAAGAGAGGCTGAAAGCTTTCACCTTTGGTTCTTGCTAGAAGTTATTTGCTCCTTAAAAACAAACAAGATGTAAGTACAGAGTGGGCCAGTTGAAGCTCCTGCAAGGTGGTGGTCTACAGCTGGGCCAGAAAGGCAAGTGGAGCAGTCCTACTTCTGGCCATGAGTCTGAGCCTGGCCAGAATGGCTGTCTTGCTACTCCAGGGCTCAGTTTCCTGGTACTTCTGTCCTCAGAGGTAGATGCACAATTCTAGGTGGAAGATGTCTCCACATATATCAAGAAGATATATGGTTTCAATATGCAATGTCCTCTCTTGTCATAGTTTGGATATAACTGGCCCATATTATCTCATAGGGAGTGACGTGACACTATTAGGAGGTGTGGCTTGGTTAGGATAAGTATGGCCTTGTTGGAGGAAGTGTGTCACTGTGGTGGTGGGTTTTGAGGTTCCCTATGCTTGTGATACCACCCAGTGTCTCAGTCAACTTCCTGTTGCCTGCAAGATGTTGAATTCTCAGATACTACTCCAAAACTATGTCTGCTTGCATATCCTCATGCTCCCCATCATGATGATAATGGACTGAACCTCTGAAACTGTAAGTAAGACACCTCAATTAAATGTTTTCCTTTATAAGAGTTGCTGTGGTCATGGCATCTCTTCACAGCAATAGAACTCTGACTAAGACACCTCTACTTGGGACGGTTTTCTCTTTGGAATATTTTCCATCTCTGTCTATTGGGCAGACTCCTACTCTCTTCTTTAAAACCTAGCCCAGGAGCATCTCCTCTAGTGGCGGGAACGGGGGGGGGGGACGGGGACGGGGGTGTCTTCTATACTGGCAAGCTTGCTCCATTCCCTTCCAGCTGTAGTTTGTAGGATCAAGACAAACAGTGGCAACATGCCTGTCTCTCCAGCTAGCCTAAGGGTTCAGTCTGCCTGGGACTGGCACACACAGAAGCAAAAGCAACTCAGGCAGTTCAGTCCTCACCTACCCAGAATGCTTGTCAAAACCTCAGTTTTCAGGCCCTGAAACTAGGTACTATCTGGTGACCTTCCTCAGAATTAAGCAGTAGATAAAACAATAGAGATGTGATCAGAAAGAAGGAATATTCTACCAAGGAACTTGGGCTGAGGAGGCATGGGACATAAAGAAGCCGCTGTGAGAATACCTCAGGAGTGCTGAGGGACAGTGTCCTCAAGCCTGGCTTTTGTAGTTCTGCAATCCTGCTGTTCTGTGCCGGGAAACCCAGTCCATTCTCAAGGATAAAAGGGGGGGTCCACTTTCTGCTCAGAAAAGAAGGTAGATGTGGTTGCCTTGAGAACTACATGAAGAGGCTACCCCATAGTGTGGACCCAGGAGATTGCTGTGTCCCATGCTGCCCCAGAAAATGGTTCACTGTCTAGTAATCTAAAGGAGATCTGGGACCTTCTAGAGGCTCGTGAGAATTTGGAAATCCAGCTCATCAAGTAGAAAGGGTAAGCATGTGCTCTCAGCCATGCTAGAGGCTAGACCGCATATTCACAAAGCTGTACTCGCAGACGTACACACATGGCCCATGTGTGCACCTGAAAGGAGAGGAGTCTGGAAGAATATGCAGAAAAACATAACTGTTATCTATGCAGGAGATCATACACGGCCCATTTCCTTTATAGTTTCTGATGCATTCTCCTAACATCTGTACAATAAACCCGGCTATTGTTATAGTTGGGGCCAGGAAGCCATGCCATCTGAGGGAGAAACTGGATAGGCATTTGCTAGGGCTGAGGTAACAAAATGCCACACATGACAGGAAGTTCTTCATCTGTCATTCAGGAAGCTAATTTGTGGAATGTAGGTGTGAGCAAGGCTAGCTTCTTGCGAGGTTCCATGCCTCTCTCCCAGCTTGGCATCCCTTAGCTTGTGGCCACATCCTTTAATCTCTTCACATAGGAAATTCTCTAATCCATCTGCAGAGGCCTAATTTCCAGATAAAGCTACAGGATTTAGGATTTCAGCATATCTTACTTGGGGCAGGGATCATAATTCAACGTATAGGAACACATAGAAAATAAGAAACAAAGGCCTGCAGGCTTTGTCTTTAATTATCAGAGAGCTACTATGTTTGAAATGATTAAATTGGATTGTACGGCTCACAACAAAATAAATGAGAACAAGGTGTGGACAAAATACAGAAGCTCTCCAGACAGGAAACTGAGTGGTTCTGTCCTAGACTGGCCTTCTTGAATGGCAACCCCTAGTTCCTGATATGGTGGATTTGGAGGGCACAGCAGACTGTGTGATGTAAAGGTCCTGAGATTCTACAGCATACACAGCATCACCATCCTGATATTGTCTGATCAACTGTAGCTGCTCTGTTCCATCCAGACCTGGGCAAGCCCTGACCTTATCAGAGGCAGAACAACCTGTCAGTCATTTCCCTCTTCTTCAGTGTCCAGGGAGGTTGGGGGAGGGGTTAACATGTTCAGAGCTGCATGGAGGAAAGAAACCACCAGCTAAAGCCATGAGGAATTCTGGGAGTCAGAGCACACCTAGAACCCCAACACACCTCATAGCAACGGTATCCCCAGCCCTAACTGCACTTGTATCCTCTGTCCCTCAGTCATACCCACTAGAGGCTAGCACCCACAGATCATAATCAAAACTGCTGAGAAAATAGACCACGATTTGTCTAAATGCAGGGAGGATTGCCCTAAGAATAACATTTATGTAAGAAACAGCCGTAACGTCGCAAATTAAGCTTGTTTATTATTTTTCTTAAACAGGCAAATTTTCTCTGTGATGAGATGGAAACACTATACTCAGAAAAAGCCCCTTTTTTTTTCCACCAAAAAAATCAAAGCATGGCACACCCCCCTTACCTCTCCACAGGATCCCTGAGCATGACAATGAGCTTGGCTTCGGGCTGAAAGGCATGAATGAAATCTTGGGTCAGGAATGGCGGCTCGCCGGCTGTGCTGTTGTCATAGAAGAAGGTCCAGGCATTGTTATCCCACATTGTAGAGGCGCTGGCCTCCCCTGCAAACAGACAGGGTGCAGATGCTGGGCAAGAGAATATGGGCTCCCACTGTGAGCCTGAGGCCAAGCCTGGCTCCTGTGCCTTCCTCTTAAATAGCCATGACCAGCAAGCTTATAGGCCATTGTTGGCAGATGGGACTCCGGGGGTGATCCAAGAGAGGAGAACTGGCACTCACCTCTGCCGCCCCACCCCTACCCCCATCTTCTTCCTTCAGGATGAACAAAAATATAACCTTTTACTAACACCTAAGATTTTCATTTCACAGTAGTTGGCTTTGCTGGCAGTTTATAGCGCTGTGGCATTTTTAAGGGCCCACTGAGAATCTACTAGACGGTGTCCTTCACCATGTGTCAGGAAGAGAAAAGGGTCATTTGGGGAGGCTACCCCTCCACGGAAAGTTGGATGCGATTCATATCTATCTTTCCTTGGAACCATAACAGTTAGTCACAGGGCACAATCTAGGGGCAATGAGAGGAAGATCGTGCCAGAAGCCCCGGGGGCTCAGCCTCAGCCCCCACATGGCCATCTGTCTACTGCCCACACCTCGCCCTCTGCTCTTTATACACCAGTAGTCTATAGTGGCTGGAAAAACAAGATCGAGCACCGTTTAATCAGAGTTCGTCTGACAGAAGGGTGAAACCGTCAGCACAGCTTTGGGGGGAGAGTTGAGGGCAAGACACAAGCATTTAATCAACAGAAACTCTTGGAAAACTGAACTAATTATTATTATTATTGCTGTCGTGTATGAGTGTGTAATGTGTGTGTGCGTGTTGCGTGTGGAATGACATCTGTATTCTTTTGTTGTTCTTGCTGTTGTTTCGAGACAAAGTTTCTCTGTGTAAAAGCTCTGGCTGTCCTGGAACTCACTTTGCAGACCAGGCTGGCCTCGAACTCACAAAGATCCACCTGCCTGTGCCTCCCAAGTGCTAAGATTAAAGGCATGCACCACCACCACCTAGCTGGCATCTGTAATCATATGTGCACATGTATGTGTACCTGCTTATGAAGATAAGAAGTCAACAAGGAATGTCTCCCTCTATTGCTCTGTTTTTTTGAATCTGGGTCTCTCACTGAATCCAGAGCTTGTCAATTACCTAGACAGACTGGCAAGCAAGCCCTAGGGGTGCTTCCGCCTCTGCATCCCCATCACTGGGATTACATAGTCATACAGCCATGCCCAGCCTCCTCCAGGGATGCTAGGAAAGCAAACTCAGGACCTCATTCTTGTACAAGGGCTTTGTAGTAAGCCATCTTCCCAGTCGCATTTATCATGCTCTGTGTTGTGGCTGTCTGCAGAAATGCAGAAGGAGAGGGACTCCAGGGATCTGGTGAGAAGACATTGGTGCCCACTCTTCCATAGCCACCACCATCCCAGCCTATTTCTTCAAGATGAGCAAGCCAGTCAGGTCTACATTTAATATCTGGACATGGGCCACATGCCACGTCTCAAGCCATTCATTCAGGGACAACCTGAGTTAAGGGGTCTCCCTGATCAGATTATACATTATTATCAGATAGTGGGCCCTATAAGACATTATGGTCATGGATAAAGACACTAGGCCCTGTTCTTTGCTCGGCCTATGATCATGCAGGTAAACACTCCTATCTCAGCTTTCTTTCCTTTTTTAGTTTACTTTGAAAACATAACAAAGAGAGAAAAAGACAAGTCCCCTCACCATGAAGGAAGAAATGTAAAATGCACATGGAGTATCTAACCTGAAATTAGCACAAATTCTGCCAGATCCCAAAAGGGAGCTGTTCTAGAACCATTCAGGCACTGGTCTCTCTTCCTGTCTGCCTGTCCACACAGCCTTCACCCACTCAGAATTCATTCACTTCACATCTAACTTGTGCCCCTCATTGTCTTGGCACTGAGGACTGATGGGGAAACAAGACAGGCATACACTGTCCCCTCTAAAAGGAGATCAAACGGTTCAAGAAGCCATCAGCTACTAAGTGAGTGGACGGATGCAACAAGGCACCCTGCGGACCCAAAGAACATGACACCTCAGACCTTAGTCCGGAGTGTCTCTCCTGTCAGAGGGTGCTGAGAGAAAGGGCCTCCTCTGACTCATGGTCCCTCACCCTTTGACCTCTGCCAAGGTCTTCATTGGAAGAAAGATTTGAAAAGGGGATGAGTCACATTCCGGGGCTGGGAGAAGCAGGGTCCTGATCTGGTCCAGCAATCCCATATTATAGACCTATAGACTGGAATGAAAACAAAGACCTAAGGTATGCAGGGAGTTGGCTGGTGACATAGGCAGAGCCAGATACCAGCTTGTCATCTGCTTCTGCACGCTGCCTGTCACAGCAAGAGGCTATCATAAGACATAACACCAACCCTGGCTTGGAGCAAATATCAGTGTAGTATTTTTATTTCTTGTTCTTTTTGAAATATATCAGTAACTATAATTAGAAACCCAAACGAAGGCTTTTCTTTCTCATTCATTTTCTAAGTCTATTTATTGGCTTTAGGAGAAATATTTTTAGTTCTTTCATAGAACCTGAGATTTCCCCAGAGGCATCTGGTATGGGAGTCTCAGCAAAATATTAATTAGACTTATTAAATGGAGTGTTTGCACCCTTGAGTTTGAAATTTAAAAACAGCCAATACATAGTGTAGGTGCAAAGGTGGATAGAGTACATTCCCAATGGATCTAGAGATTTTACTTAGGAATTTAAAAAAAAAAATCACCTCATCTATCAACTCAGGCTTTGGAAAATGCCAGAATCTCCTCACAGAGTCAGGGACAAGTTTCCCATGCAAGGGGCTGGTCATAATCCATCCTACTCACCCAGAGATTCATTTGATTTTAAGAATCAAAATGTAATGGATCCAGGAACACAAAATAGATCATTGCCTTGGGGAACCAATTTAAGTGAAATGTATGATTCAATTTCTCCTTTTCAGAAGGTGTCGGAGATAAACGCCTCATCCCAAGCTAAATCTGGTGAAAAGGGTTCTGTCGGATGAAATGACTCTAATGTCTGCAGACAGAGTCGGGGCTGGAGATGGCAATGGCCACTGGGTGCCATCCTTTGCCAAGGGGGGCTTCAAGTACCATCATCATTTCTAAAAATGCAAAAAGGGTGAAAAAGTGAGCTGTGAGGAGACAAATATGCTAATTTCATTAGGCATTTCATGTGCTGGGTTAAAATGTGTATGTCTAAATATAAACAATTTTTTTGATTTTCAATAAAACATTCTTGCAAATTTTTTTAATCAAGAATCTCAGTTTGTTTCATCTTACATTGCTTTATTTATTTGACTTCTTTGCTTGGTTGAAACAGGGTCCCGACAAAGAGCCCAGGCAAGCCTCAAACTCAAGATTTTCCTACCTCCACATCCTGAGCACATGCCGCTCAAAAAACTTCATTGTGAGTGCTCAAAGGTTCTTAGTTGACACAGCAACTCATCTCAGAGGGTGTGCAGAGCTCTGCAGAGACCAAGAGGAGGTGCTGCCTCCTTCCCACAGTCCTTGAATTCAATCAGTGATTCATTAGAAGGCTAACCCCAATCAGGGAATTGTGGGAAGAAGTAAAGCAATCCTGCTCAATGTCAGGAAAAACAGAGAAATGGCAACTTCTCTTACAAGTCATTATAGCCATCCTTGAGTGTGTACAGAATAAGCAAGCAGATTAAATGTTTCTGCTTTATAGTCGTAGTATGATTGTTTTTCCTGGGGTAAGAGCAACAGCCTTTGGGGAAGGGGATTCAACCTGCAATCACAGAGCTGGGCTCAGAATACACACCAGGGCCCCTAGGAGGCTGCTTCTGCCAGCTCCCTGAAGCTGCACAGAAGCTGTACCTACCAGTAATGATTTTGTTCATTTTACTCTGCTCCTCTGCAGAGGCAGCCTGCAGTCCTCGATGGATCTGGTGTGCAGCCAAGTCAAAGAGGTCCAGGTAATCTTCCACAGGGTAGCGGTCTCGCAGTCCATCCCTCAGGCGGACAATTCCTACAGGAACCAAGTGAGTTACCGGCCGATGGTGGTGGCACAGGCCTTTAATCCCAGTACTTGGGTAGCAAAGACAGGCAGATCTCTAGGAGTCTGAGGCTAGCCTTGTGTACAAAGAGAGTGCCAGGATAGCTAGGGTTACACAGAGAAACTCTGTCTAAAAAAGGGGGGAGGGGCACTGATAGAGTGGTGGCCTCCTGAAGCATGACCAGAGAGGGCGAAGGCCAAGGGAACCAGCTTTAGCAGCAGAAGGCCTGACGCGGGTAAGCTTTCAAAGGAGGCACATGGATGTGGGGTGCGAGCTCGTCTATCAGCCTGCCTGCCTGCTTGGGTACACACATGCCGCACAAGGTGAAAGACACCACCACTGCTGGACAGTGGCCACTGAAGAGGCCACATCTACTCAAGAGGTAGGTAAAGGGATACATGGAGGGCTAGAGTTGAGAAATGGTTAACATTTTCCTCGAGAGATTAAAGCAGACACACAGCATTATCACCTCTGATCTGAGTGGGATGCCAAATATGAAGAAGGGCAAGAGGTAGGCAGCCAGGAAGCAGCATCCTGTCCCCTTCACAGTGCCTCTTTCTTCAGTGCCCATGGTACCCAACAGCTGCTCTAACGTGATGCATTCCATCAAGCACCTTGCTACTTATCTAAACAGTATGGTGAACTGATAGTGTCCCGGACAGACAAAGACTCTGGCATCAGCCATATACATTGTAAATTTGCTTCCTGCCTTAAAATAGCTTGTAAACATTTAAAAACATAATACTGCCCAATATCACAGCTACCAAGCTTACTGTAAAGTAGGAATAAAACAGTTCTGGCCAGAATAACAAGAAGTTAGAGGTGATATTGACTAGCAGCAGCTGAGGCACGCCAGTCCTTCCCTCCTTCCTCCTGGGGGAAGCTGGTTCTCTTGAGGGGGAACAGGCTATGGTAGGTGCGTATATGTTCATACACAAATACATCAGATGCATTAGGAAAAGAGACCTTGGCACCTCAGCAGCTACTGTTAAAACCACTCCTGAACAAACAACAAAGGGAGGAGATCAAACACTTGTCAGGAAAAGTTAGTCTAAGGAAAATGTCTAAGATTCTCTTCTAGTGACCTGGGTCCTTCATGTGGAAACTACCCTCATGGCCCGCCCAACTTTGGCAGACAACAGGCCTTGTATTACCCATTAGCTTCAGTGACCAAATCTCTCCTGGCAGGAAGAAAAGGTTATGGACAGGAAACAGTGACCAAGGGCCACAGGGTGCTTGGGGCTGGGTGGAGTAGAAACCATCGTACAAGGAGGGGCCGAGCAGGCGGTGTCCATAGTCAACCTTGTTGACCAGGGATGATATGTATCCCCACTGCATTTCAAACACAGGAGATAGATAGGGTAGGTCACACACTAAATCCAGAAGCTGTGCCTCCTCCAGGTGTAGTGGCCAGCCCAGAGCTGCGTGCCAGACATCCCAGTTACTGGCATATACTGATTCCTGCCAGGTTTTCATGTTAACATTCTTTAGGACAGCTAAAAAAATCTAGGGATGTATCCCTCAGGAACACACACACACACACACACACACACACACCAACAATGGTAACAAGTTCCCATTCTGCACCTGCCCCTTGCCCTGCACACAGTTATCAACTTAACCAGTGATCTCTAGGTGGGACTGTGTAAAATGCTGCTATGGTTTAAGTGTATCCTCCAGAGGCTCATGTGCTGGAAGCTTGGTACCCAGGGTGGGATGCTGAGGGTCATGGAATCCTTTAAAAAGCAGAACGTGGTGGAAGTGAATAGCTTATGGGAGCTCTGCCTGGAAAGTTTAATGCTGTTCTCTTGGAGTGACTTTGTTCATGAAAGGATGGTTTATTATAAAGCCATGTCCCAGCATGAATTTGGCCTCTGCTACAAATGGCTAGTCATCTTTTCCTTTCTCTACCATCTTGTGATGCAGCCAACAGCCTTTCAACAGGACACCTACAATATGCCTTTTGGAATCTTTAGCCCCTAGAACCATGAGCCAAATAAGTTTCTTTCCTTTAAGTTACCCAAACACTGGTGTCTTCTGGGTATACCACGAAACAAATTAAAGCAACTGTCTTATGACAAGGGCCATGTCTCTGTATCTCAATACATCTCTCCAACCTTTTCCTCTACAGAATCTCACACTCACCCCTCACCAGCCACATCATGCATCCATGGAATGGCTAATAGAAAATGAGACCTAACACTTACCAAAGCGCTTCCGCGTCCACCAATGAGGCTCTTTAATGGCTGAGAATTTCACTTCTGGATGCAGCCGAAGGCGGTCATAGAGATCAGTAGTTCCACACTTGGGTTGCCCAATGATATAGAAATGTGGCAGGCAGCGCAAGCGGAAGTGCTTGCCATGCGCATGGGAGAGGTGGCCCCAGAAGACTTTTCGTAGGGCATCAAAGGTGGAGCGGAACCTCTTGGAATAGAGCACATAGGAGTTGGTCAGGTAGGGGTCAGTGGTGTTCCTTCCAGAGAATTCCTCGTACCAACAGGGACTCTTGCTGTTTGGAAGGAATTTATTGGGGATTACAGAAAACATCTGTAATCAAAGACAGAAAGAGAAGGACACAAGAAGAAAAACAATTAACAAACACTAGGAGGAGTTGTGACCCACATCTGTAATCCCAGCACTCAGGAAGCAGAGGCAGGCACATCTCTGTGAGTTCAACACTAGCCTGGTCTACAGAGCAAGTTTCAGGACAGCCAGGGATACACAGAGAAACCCTGTCTCAAAACCAAAACAAAACAAATCTAAATGGTGGCAATGGAGAGCTGGCTCTGCATCTGGTATATACTGCTCTGTCAGCAGACCAAGCTCAGTTCCCAGCCCTGACATCAGGCGCTCACAACAGCCTGTAACTGCAGTTCCAAGTTATTCAGCTTCCACTCTGGCTTCCAAGGAGACCTGCCCTCCCATGCGCATACACCTACACAGGCATATACATATGCACATGACAAAAAAATCATCTTTTAAAAATACTAAATGATGATGATCTACAAAAGCAACTTTAACCACCATGACCCCATTCTAGGCAAGAAGTTCCCAAATGCAATGATGAAAAGGGATGCTTCTTAAATATATAGGGCCAGTCAGGTCAGCAAATGCTCCCCTTGGCATTTGATAGCATAATCATACAGCACCATCTAATCCCAGAGGCTGTCAAATCATCTTTGCTATAAGACATCTAGGATGTCTGTCACATTCCACGTGTGCCCCCAAAGATGATGGCAGGGAAGGAGGCATCTAACTACTCACATGCAACTCTTGCCTCTTGAGATCTTGTAAGTCTGGAAGCTGCCTGGTTGTGAACTCAATTCTGGCAGCGATGCTGTCGATAATTAGCTTAATACTTGGATAGTCCTTCACATAGGAGATATTATTTACAGGTTGGTAGTGATATTCTTTCATGTCACCTGGGTTCTCACCGTCCATCAAGCTGGGGTTGCTAGGGAAACCCCCATAATGGAAAGGAGATGAAATCAGAAGCTCCTGGTGAGCCCCAGAAAGGAGATAAGAAGCCATCACCAAGGTCATAATTATCAATCCAAAGACCAGGCTACATCGTTTTCCCTTCTTGAAGCGCAGGAACCCACCCCAGTTCTCATTGCCCTCAGTCCTCACTTCGAGAACAGCAAGCAAGTTCATCTGCCTACTGTCCACACGAAACAGAATTTTGTTTTCTCCTTTGCAAGTGGGGCACACCTGATGACTGTGAGGAGGGCCTCCTTGGCAGGCAACTTGCTGTTTGTGTGTGTCTTCAGGAAACAACTGTATGCAGCAATTAATGCAGTGCCTCATGGTAGAGCCCTTGGATAGCTTGGCTTAGAGAGCCATGGAGCAGCCCTCAGGGAGTCTGCTGGGAAACTCTAAGGGTGTCCTGTGATGTCAGAGGATGGTGAGAAGGCACGGCAGCAGGAACAAATGCACTAGAGAAGGAGGCACATTCTTTGGTTCAGACAGGAAGGGCTGCACAGAAAAAATGAATGCCAATCGTCTGCTCTTCATCAGTCATGCAACACTGAAGCAGCTGCAGGTTTGCAAGCAATTCTGCTTGTGCTTCAGGTTTTTCCCATGGCACCAAAGAAAACTGGAGTGGCCTCAGCAGAGAGCATGGAGCCACACTGGAGAATAGAAGACATCATGGGATCCTCACTGACAGGTAGGCTGGCATTCCTCCAGAATGTTTTCTCTTCTCGAGGAGCAGATTCTTATGGATGGCAGGTGACCTGAACATAAAGGCAGATAAGTTTTGTTGCATTGTGTGATAACTATGATAATATAGAAATTGTTTCACAGAGAAGAGGAGATTTTTAGCTCCCTCCCCCACCTCTCCATTTCAGCCATGCTTACTTGTTCACGAGCAAGTCACAAATCATACAAGGTAAATGGAGATGTTTGGGCGGTCTTTGTGCCTGGCTTTAGGGTTCATTCTCTGTCACCAAATGTGACCTCAAACACCACACTTTGCATGATCGATGTACCTTCCAGGACCTCTGCCTTTACACACCTGAGCTATGACATCCCAGTATCTCAAGATTGTGTAACTACAGTCAGATCGCTGCACAGTTTCTTAGTTAGGTTTCTGCTGCTGTGATAAAACACCATGACCAAAAAGCAACTTGGGATAGAGAGGATTATGTCATCATTTTCCCACATCATAGTCCATCATCGAAAGAAGTGAGAGTAAGAACTCAAAGCAGGAGGAACCTAGAGACAGGAACTGACGCTGAGACCATGGAGACACACTGCTCACAGGCTTGATCCCCACCGCTTGCTCACTCTGCTTTCTTACACAACCCAGTACCAACAGCCCAGGATGCTATCCACAGTGAGCTGAACCATGCAGGTCATTCATTAAGCAAGAAACTGCCTAAAAGACTTGCCTACAGACTGATCTGATGGAAGAGTTTTCCAATTTGAGGTTTCTCTTCCCACACAACTGTAGCTTTGTGTCAAGTTGTAAGAGAGAGATCCAAGAACATCGGTGATTTCCAATTTGAGGCATGAATCCAAATACTATTTTTACCTCAATGATAAATGTGAAGTGTGGTAAGGAGAGGAGTGGGAATATTGAGAGAAAGCAGAGGGAAGCAGGCTGTCTCCTCACAGCTTCCCTAGTCTCTCTGCGACAGCTTAGGAAGCAAAAGTTAATGAAAATTAAGCAACAATAAAACGATCCTCTTCTTCAGTCAAGTGTATCATATTAAAAAAAAAAAGATCTGACTTTAAGTTATTAAGCAATTAAATGCAACATACAGAATTCCCCTGAGGCATGTAACACTCCAGACCCTAAAGTCATTCTTCACTTTCATCATCGGGGAAGATGCGATTCTTAAAAATCCATTAACATAATGCCATGGTTCTAAAGTGTATTTTTTCCCAAATGACACTTCTTTGGGGATGTCATTAAAGGAGCAACAGATGAACTAATGAAGGAGCCTGACTTGATTTCTAGCTGCCATAAACACCCTCGCCCACCCATCCCCCACACTCCACACACACCCTCACCTCCCACCCCCACAAGCTGTGTGAGCTTAAGCTGGTTCTCACTTCCTCCAAAGAAAAATTAGAATAATAACAGTATTTTCCTGTAACTTATTTTAAGATGCAAAATTAATTAATGTGTGTAAAGATGTTTAGTGGCCCAGGAAATGTACACAACATGGGTAGCAGCATCATCACTGGCCACACTGCCATCTTTAACTGCCAGTGAGTTCTAAAAGCATGTGCTATGCAACCCCAGAAGGGAGACCTGAGCTGCATTCTTTCCCTAGGTTGACAATTACCCAAGGGTGGTGAACTCACATCCCATTGTCCTTGCATACTCCTCAAACAATCCTGTCCCCAGAGAAGTGGCATTAACCAGCCCTTCATTACAGACTCTACACATTGGCTAGAGATCAGAACAGTCACCACCCTACAGTAGGAACCTTTATGTCATTTGGATCTAAAACCCATGTTTTCTCGAAATATGTTGGCACAAAGTGGTGTGTCTTCCACTCACAGAGTGTCCTGCATGCTGCCAGCATTTGTGCTTGAACATTTAGAGGGAAGGAGAGCTGGACAAGTTCTAGACAGTTCACTACAACAACATTTTGTGGGTCTTTAATATAAAAATGAGCCTTTGTGAATCCACAGCCAGGAATATAATAAACAAAAGTTGCATTGTACAGAACTGGGGGAATGGCTAAATGGATAACTCACTTGTTATGCAAACATGACAATCTGAGTTCAGATCCTCAGAACCCACGTAAAAGCCAGACACCTCAACCCACACTTTGCTTTGTGGAAGAAGGGAAGCAGAGGCAGGAGAATTGCCAGAAGTTAGGAGGATAGCTATTCTGGTATATGTAGCAGTGAACAAGAGAGACCGCCTCAAAAGAGGGAGAAGATAAGAACTGACATGTGAGGTCATCTGATCACATACATGCCATGGCATGTGCCCCAGAATCACTCATACACAAACACTCACACACACACACACACACACACACACACACACACACCAGGGAACTATCACTGTAACCAGGAGGCCATATTGAGATGTGCTAGTCTAAGGGGCTAGAGTCAGGCAGAGCCTGGGACAGCTGGAGAAATAGACTTGAGGAGCGTGGGAGCTTGTCCTGGGACCAAGCTGGGTCCCTCTTCTCCCTTAGAGCAGCTGGCAGAGAGTATCCGGAGTGTCTGCTTCCAGCTTGCTCCATCACCCCTGACCCATTGCTTGGTACAAACAATTTTTCCAAATAAAGAGACAAAAGGGCAAGATCCCTCTTTGGAAACTCCATCCCTGAAGGCAAGAAAACATTTCTTCTCATTTGTCAAAGACAAGGCTAAGGCAGGGTTAAAAATGAGGCTCCAAACAGGGAGTCAATGGGAGGGTGTTCACGCCCTTCTGTCTTTGTTTAAAAACAAAACAAAACAAAACAAAAACAAAAAACCTAACAAACATGGACTTTGAAGCCACCGAACAAGAATGCACATCATCCAAGTCCACCAGAATGGGCAGAACATTTCTAACCATGAGCTAAAAACTATCTTATTTCAAGCAAAGTAAATAAACCTCGGGAATGGGAGAAGCTATAATCTTAATGGAGATGGGACAGAGGACGGTCCCCAGCGTGCCCAGTGTTCCTCTACCTACCAGCTATACCTCCAGCTAAACAGATCTGTTTCTTTTTTTTCTTTTAACTTTATTTATTTGCCTTGGTGTTTGCCTGGAACTGGAAATACAGACAGTTGTGAGCTGCCATGTGGGTGCTGGGAATTGAACCCTGATCCTCTGGAAGACCAGTCAGTGATCTTAACCGCTGAGCCATCTCTCCAGTACCCCCAGACCTGTTTTTTACTCATTAAAGAACCAGGGAGACTACTCCCAAAACACTTTATTACAATATATTCTCTTTTATTCATTCAATAGTTCAGTATATATTTTCTGAAGGCTGACTGTGTGCTAGGCACATCCTAGGGTAGGGACCAGAAGTCAATATAAGATGTAACATGTAGGTACATGTGCACAGACATGAATAGGTGGTATTCAGCCTCAGCCTGCTCAACACACAGTCTGAAAATTTTCTGGGGTGCTAGGAATAGCCCCTTTCAACCATATGTGAGGTTACACTAATGAAGTGACCCTTAGTGGCACTAGGAGCCACTAGGAGCTTCAGATGGGGACTGGTCTTCAAAAAGTCCAAGCCTTGGTTAGAAACTTAAGCTCTCAGGAAGGATGAAGAAGAGCTGGTGACCAAATTCCTGGTGATAGATAATATGTCTTCTCGATATCTGGAGACCTCCTCCCAAACTCAAAACCACAGGGATCTGAGGACTTCAGAGTTGCTGAGCACACAGAGGTGGGCGAAGACAGTGGAATCCTGAGTATCCTCTGTGTCTGACTGGCTGTGTTCCAGCTGGCCAGTGCTGGGACCACATTCTCCTGATAAACTCCTGCTGGAGCACTTCCTGGAGAGCAATGCATTCCTCCAGGACATACTGAAACCACTCAGGAAACCCTGGGAACATTCTCCTCTGTGGTCAATTCAGATGCAAGTGTGGGTGTCTGGGAACCCCACACTCATGTCTGGGATGTAAAGTGAGAGTCTCTTGGGAATGACCCCTCAGACGGCAGGCATTTGGTGTGGACCTTGCATGGCAAGATTCTAGGATGGTGTCACGAAATTGAAGAAGTGGTTGGTATTGGTAACACTTCTGAAGGAAGGGGATAGTGAGAATCGTTTTCTTCTTTTAATATTTATTTATTCATTTATTATGTATACAGTATACAAAAGAGGGTATCAGATGTCATCATAGACGGTTGTGAGTCACCATGTGGTTGTTGGGAATTGAACTCAGGACCTCTGGAAGAACAGTGCTCTTAACCTCTGAGTCATCTCTCCAGCCCTGTGAGAATCTTTTTCAAATAGCCGGTGGTGGTGGTGGCACACACCTTTAATCCCAGGATTGGGAGGCAGAGGCAGGCAGATTTCTATGAGTTTGAAGCCTGCCTGGGCCTGCTATACAGATCAAGTTCCAAGACAGGCTCTAAAGCTACACAGAGAAAACCTGTCCAAAAAAAGAAAGAAAGAAAGAAAGAACAAACTGTCTTATTTTTACAAGGATATTTTTGTGTGTGTTGCTGTTTGTTTTGTGTTACCAAAACCATACAGACACTCTGTCATACATGAACCACATCTCAGAAAAAGTTGATCAGACCCATCCCATGACCAGGTAATAAGATCACTGGATGTGGTATGGACCTACATCATCTCTAGACAAGCCTTTCCCTGGATGAACAAGAAAAGCACAGAAGGAGCCATGACAGAGGTCTCTCTCCTCCTATGCTAGCTTTTACCCCACGCTGGCCAGGGGTGCTACGGGACACCAAGCCACAAAGAAGTCACGGTGCACAAGATAGCCTCAGGTACCAATAAGAGCCACAAATGTCCCAAAATAGTGAAACCATTAGAAGCCACTGTTCAGGAGTACCCCTAGCCTCCACTGCTAGTTTCTAAGATAGGATAGCAAAACCAGCTCCACACATAAGCAAAGGTCCCCTCAGGGGCACAGGCTCCCAGGGTGAAGCCTCTCTCAGAGGAAGGATTTCAATGCACTTCAATGTACACTGAGCAGAGAGTAACTGACTTCAGAGTACCACAGAACAAAACTGGAGGAGCAGGAGGGAGCCCAGGTCCATGGAGATGGAGGAAGAAAGGGAGGGGGAAGCTAGAGGGGGATCAAAGCTTCTAAGAAATATCTGTGGGTAAATCTGTGGGGACTGCTGCTGGCCTGGAGAAGGTATCAACCACATAGAGATTAGATTCTATAAAGTCTTAAAGACTAGAATCAGGGGTGATATGGGCCTAAGTGCATAAAGAGAGACACACTACATATTCTTTCCCAAGGCTCTCCATGAACTGTATAGCTATTAAATAACACAGCTCAGTGGGGGAAAAAAAAAATCCAATTCATGTGACTGTACTAGAAGAACAGATTACTATCATTCCCCTTAACTGGCTTTTCCCATATGCCACAGGTGATCCCAGGGACAGCCAGGCAGAAACTTAACACTCAGGTTTTCTTCCTTTAGAAACACTTCACCTGGCTGGAATGCCGGTTAGACAGGACCCTTGGTGCTCTCATTCATGTAGTAAACCAAGGTACTCAGGGATACATTACAGTCCTGTCACCTCCCAGCCAGAGCACCACACTGTGCCCTGTGGATGCAGACCAAAACTGTGGGAACCCAGTGCCACTGTGAGAGATCAGATAACTGGTCCCCAAATAGAAAGCATTCAATTACCTAGCCTTTGCTTGGATGCCCCCTATTAGCCTATGCACCCCAGGCATCATTAGCAAAGCATTTATAACAAAACTGTAATTGAGAGACCCAGAAATACCACTTTAGATTAAGTAATTGAATGCCCCTCAGTGAAAGATCGATAAAGGGCATCCAATTTCACCCTAGGAAAAACTTATTAAATTATTGTAGCTAGAAGCTGATAGAGCAGAAGAAAGATGTATGAAACTTCAAAGAAAATCTGGATGGACTTCAATAAATAGCTTCATTTAGCCGAAACATTCATGTCTGCCCTCTGGGGGGAGAGAGGGAAAATACCTAATTACACAATTTTACTTTTATGTTTTAAGGGGAAATTTTTCAATGGGTCTTAATTAACCTTTACTAAAACACAAAGCCTTCTTCCGGTTAGTATGTCTAAATGCTGACATCTCTCTTTGGGCTATGTATATGAAAATACTCTTTATGTCAAGGAATATTAGTCAGTAAGTGGAGGAGGGAATTTGATTTAGCTCAAATATACAAAGAGACTGCTGAGGCCAAAAGCTAACAGCAAACAGAGTTCAGCAATAAACAGTGTCGTCCTGTCCCCCCCCATTTACCTCCTCTCCCTCTCCCCCCTCCCGTGTGTGTGTGTGTGTGTGTGTGTGTGTGTGTGTGTGTGTGCATACACATTGTCTAGAGGCAAGAAGTTGGCAACAGATGTCTCCCTCAATTGCTCTTCTCATTATTTCTTGAAGAAATGTTTCTCCCTGACCTTGGAACCCACCAATTTAGCTAGACTGGCTGGCCTATAAGGTCTATGGGTCCTCCACATGGATGCTACAGACATAAGCATAGGGCCTTATGCCTGTACAGTAAGTTTTTGATCTATTAAGCCATCTCCCAGGGTCCAGTGTCAATCTTATACCTGAAGTTTTACAGTCAATTAAAGGAACAGAGTTGCCCCTCACCTTGACATCCAGTGTCCTCTAGCATTATAGAAAGTACATAATGAGTAAAGCTTCCAAACTCTTGTCTACCAAGGGACCTCAGACAAGTGTACTTATCTGGGCCTCTGTGTTCTCAAATGGCATACGGGCAGGCATAGGTCATTCACAGCTTTGGAGTTAAGAGCCTGAATATTTTGTGGCCAACTTGCTTGGTTTGACCTTGACAGGACACTAAACTTCTCTCCTCTCTATTTTCTTGAATAAGAAGTGAGAATAATCAAAGAACCTATAGCCTTCCATTGCCATGAGCATCAAGTGAGCTAACACATATACCATTCTTATGAGGGTGATCCATCATAAACAATAAACGTTAGTGAATCACACACATAATGCTGGCCCACAGTAGCATTAATTCTAATTATTATTCATAGATACTATTTAGGCCAGACTGCATCGCTGGCCCTATTTGTTATTCCTCCCTATAGTCACACTCACGTTATGCAAATGACTTTGCACTTTACGATAAAGGAGCAGATGATTTCCTTACCCTTCAGCTTGAGTCAGTTGACCTGCTTTGGCCAATAGAATGTGGTAGAAGAGACCACATGCCAGCCTTAAACCCAGGAGAAAATGCACGGAGTGTGCCTATCCACCCCACTGACATCTTCGCTGTCATCATGAGAAGAACATGGCTGAGTCATTAGAAGAGTGGCCAAGACCAACACAGACGAGCCGGAACCCAACTGACCCAGCCACCCCTCCAGGAACCCTTCTCTAAGTCTTTCATTATGCAGTAAATGTTGACCAATTCTCTGCTACAGGTTGTGAGTCATTGAGGTACAAAGATCAGCTGTAACGATTGTGTGTTATGAGCTTCACAGAGCATGTGTCTGATTAAAGCATATGAGAGGGCAAGCCAAGCCAAAGCAGCTCACCAGGGATGCGGCTAATTAGAGTGGACCCTTGCTCTGAAAACGTCTCTTTCCCAGCACTAGAAGCAGGTGGTGTGATGATGCTGGAAGCTGGAAGGGAACTCTTCGGTTAGGCTACAACTGCCCCCACATCCCACACTAGCTTCTGTGTTTACGATAGACACGGCCATGTTGTTTCAGTTATCTGGACAACTGACCCCCCAGGATGTACAGACCTTCCAACTAGCCTCTCCAGGTTTAATGTCATGCATCCCCCATATCCTCTTCTTGTAGCAAGCCCTTGCTCTAATCTGACCCTGATAGGTTTCTTGCCAAATTTCATCTTTCCTGGTGCCTGCAGTCTCTTATTGTGGCTTTGTCTGCAAGTATTCCCTGGCTATGATCTGCAAGCTCTTCCTAGCTGTACCCAAGTGTGTATCATATACACAACAGGAGCTTTTGCTTAACCCACAACTGACACATAGCAAGCTTCCGTAAGTTAAAACATAGTCTTTGCATCACTGGACAGGGCTTCAAGCCCTCACTCCAGGGCTACCTTCTTTCAAGGCACTTATAATCCTATGCCTAGATGTCCAACTTCACCATCTGCATCGAGTTGTGAGGTCACGAATTCCAGGAAGAGGCAGGTGGCCGCCCTTTCCAGAATCATGCTTGTCCCTATGTGTTTGAAAGAAACTAGGAAGATTGTTGCAACCGAGAGAAGCCCAGAGGGGTCCCCTCGAAACTTTTCTTAAAGAGCCATTTGCAATGGGAAACATCTAGCATATCTTAAAGATGATAGTGGGCATAAGCAGAGCCCAGGTGAACCTATGCATTCCAGAGTTATCATCCAAGCAGTACAAACCTATAGGTACCTGCTCATCCAGTCCTGCCTTCTACAGAGAAAACAGGTGGGACGTGGTTCTTTGCTTCCCGAGAATGTGTAGCTCATAAAAGACAGATATGGTAAGAGAATCAAGGGCCTGACACCCCACCTTTACCATCTGTACCTCCACAGAGGGACACCCTAACTTCAGCCTATCATCTGGTTTAGCCTCAAGTGGTCCAGTAGCTCCTTCAGACCCACAGCTCCATTCTTTCCTGATCCCTTCAAGAGTCTGCCTAAAGGTCGGCTTCTCTGTCTCACAGGGGCTCAGCATAGGGTTGGGAGGAAGACACACCCAAAGAGAAGTTGGACTCTGTCAAACCTTCTCCAAATGCCTTGCCAGCCTGGGGTACTAAGTCCTACTCCATCTCAGTTACCACCTGCATTTGAAGCAGATGAGCTACTAGTTCACAGCTAGAGAGAGAGAGAAGGGATTGGGACACAGTCTGGTCTGGAGCTGAGTGTGCTGCTCAGAGAAGGAGCCACAGGAAGTCAAGAAGCCTGTGCCAGGTGCTGGCTAAAGAGGAAAAAGAGGCAGAGCTGGAGGCACTGGGGCATCCGAGACCACAGAAACACAGAAATGACCTTCCAAAGCAGGCAGGTCCAGGCGCCCATCTTACAAGCCCCTTCTCACTCCTGCAGAAGACAGCCTGGCTTCCATGAGACTGGCTATGACGTAGGAATGCTCTCAAGGTTGAGTACCAAATAGGAGCTTCCTTGAAGGGCTGTGTTTTGAAACTTGAAAGTCTAAAATAAGTCCCGTACCATCCCCGGGATGGTAAGGTGCTACCGAGAAGGGAGAGTACCTCCATCTCTTAAACCAGACTCAAACCCTAGTGAGTCATCCTCATATGAGCTGTGATCTGTTGCTGGCCCTTAGCTTTCCCATATGAAAGCCATGGATTGGGAATGACCTCTTTCAGCTTTAACACTTTCAGACCTAGGATCTGAAATTAATTTCTCTTTAACAAAATCCTGCCATCATCGCTTCTGACTGCTCAGCTGCTCAACTGGTAGCTTGCAGCAAATGTTAAAAGCTGGCATACGCCTTGCTTTATCAGCTTCCAGACGTGCCAGTCAGTCATTCTAAAAGGTTCACCGTGGGTTCTCTCCTAATAGCAACCCACCCTTCCTACCTCATCCCATCTGTCCATCACAAGGTATGAGCCACTTGTACCATGCTCAAAGCCTGTGTGCTGAGGCTATGAATATGAGAACCACACAACCCAGAGATCAGCAGGAGCATCTAGCTAACAGCAGAGCAAAGACCGCAGTGCCTCCTTCCAGAAACATCATCACCTTGTCTGCCTAGAACTGTTCAGTCCCATTACAGGAACAGCCCAAAACCCACCCAGTGCCAGGCAATCTGAAAAAGACACACCTTGGCTTAGGGACTAGAGACACCCTAACAACAGTGATGATGCCGATAGAGCCACAGTCCCTGACAACAGGGACAGGTGGGTGGGTGGGTCTGTCCATCTGCTCCAGCTCTGACCAGGCCAAACCCAGCCAGATGCCCCATCTCAAAATCAATCGTAACACACTCAAGTTTGCTCCACAAAGCCATAGTGGTAAGAGGCTTCAAACATGTTCACACTGGGGGTGTCACCCAATGACTTCCACATGCACAAAGGACTCTAAAGGTCCATGTGACTTAATCATCAACTTTCTTTTCCTGAGCCCAGGGTGTGTGTAGAGGGACTATTTTAGAGCACTCCTTCTATTATTACCAGTGGTAATTCACATAATCAGGGCACTAGATCTTCCTTCCACTCATGTGTCTAGCAAAGAGCTATTCCATTCAAATGCAACCTACAGAATCCAAGCTTCATCCTTTGCTTTGGAGTCTGGCCGCCAAAAGCTCTGGGGAACATACTGACCGTGGCCTTTGGACTCCCAGGGGAGGCTGTAGACCCCAGAAACAGTGGAAGAAAGAAGTGAAATCTGGTGCAGTGTCATCCATGTGTGAAAGGCCACATACACCCATTCTTAACGCTCCAAGGTCAGCATGCAGATCCTCAAAGGACATGTGGAAAACCGAGGCGCAGAAGAATCAAACACATACCCAGAGCCACACAGCTAGCCAGTAGCTATGTTTCCTAGAGCTGTCCTGGTGGGCAAGCTCTGAAGGAAAGCATGAAGCTTGGTTTCTATAGGTTGCTCCTGAGTGGAATGACAGACAGTAATTAGAAAACCATGGGTGTGGCTGCAAACCTCTCAATGAAGCTGCCACCAACAGAGACTGGCAGAGGGGCATATCAGCCAACACCTGATCGGCCAGGCTAGATTTGAGACCATTAAGGCAAGGCAGCCAGACTAGACTGTGAGCTGCAGAGAATGCTCTCCAAAGAGCATGTGCTGCAAATAAGCACAAGGCCAGCAATGCTCAGCCCCAAAGGGCATGGGCCTCACACTGGATGAGTGCCCAGTAAATATTCCTGCCTTAGTGACAGAAGGAAACTCCAGTATCCTCCACTGAGTTCCTAGGAATGCTCCACAACATGACTTTTGTGACTTGCTAACAAGAATAACACCAGTGAACACTGACCTGTGCCAATACAACAGCCTAGGTTGAGTGTAGATGCTTGGGTTTCAGTGTTCTGATAATAATACTAGAGACAAGTTAGAACCACAATCTCTAATGCACAGGATGCTCGTCGAACTTAATGCCATATACTTGCTGCTTAGTGTGACTTAGAAAGACAGGAGAGAACATGGGCCCAAAGACAGGGAGTCTAAGACCCAAGAATGTGCACTGGGCACCAGTCACCACTTTTAATAGTCATATGACCGCAGACAAACTAGGTCATTACTGAGACACGCATACTCTTCTTCTCCGAGTCAACATGGAAGGCTTCCTGCTGCCGAATGGGCCCAATATTCTCAAAAATTCGGGTGTTTGGGAACCACTGATTCTTCCTCTTGCCTGTCTGTGAGGTTTCTAGCATGTGCAATACCAAGGATTAACTACTGGGGGAAGTGACACATCTTCAGATAAGGCTGGTTTGGATTCTTGGATGGCTGGAGTACCAAGCAGTAGCATTGCAGTCACCCTCCAACAATTTCCCCCTAACACAATGGGGGATATGAACCAAAGGAGATGTTTCGGGGGCGGGGGGAAGAGACTCAAAGAACAGGGTGACTCTGTCCACCTTCGGGTCCCTAGTCCTGTCCACTATGACAGGCTCTGTGGAGAGGAGGAAAGGTCCTGAGTAGCAGAAAGTGGCCAGCCCAGATGTCCTTCACAGGTCTCTCACAAAACAGAGCTCCCACATTGAGAACAGAATGCGAATAATGATCTCACAAATGTACAGCAGAGCCCTGGAATGAATAAATTAGAGGCGGCACAATTGAAAGGGGAGCAGCTGTGAGCTCCCCACCAGATGGCCTCCCTGATCTGAATACTTTTAAATATTGCTTTATTTTCAAAGATAAGCAAAATAAGAGTGTAGTTAACCCTTGAATGGAGAGAACCTCCTGAAATACTTCAGTGGGATTTCTTGATGGAAAGAGTATGCAACCTATCTGGCAGTTCCCTCCGACAGGTGTACAAGGTGAAGCGGGACACACATAGCATGCATGACCTGTCCCCAGCAGACCAGCCCGTACCAGGTATGGCAAGAGACAAGCAATCATGGTCATTGAAGACCTCCAAAATGTGAGAAGCTGCATCAGAGGGTACAGGAACCTGCACGACAGATGGAAGAGTCCATGTTTAAAAAATTTAAATTTTGGCATCATTTTAAAATTAAGTTGTAGCTAAATACATGGCAAAATGAGAAGTCATGCTACCTTTCGCCATTAGAGTAACATGGAGAGAAGCCTGGTAGGCATTGGCAGGTCCTATGCCAAGAACCCACCGAAATTCTCATCTGTTCCTGACCACTTACAATATTACAGGCAAAGTGTGGCCTCTCTGTAGTACAGAAAGACGGGAAACAGAGGCCTTGGGCAGAGCCTACTCTTAAAAAGAAAAAAAACACAGCACAGAAGGAGGCAATGTAGACAGAGCAAAAGCCTCAGCCTGCCCCTTTCCAGGAGTGAATGTGAGTAGAACGTAGGGCACTTCGCCTCACACTTGCACAGCTTTATCTGGCTTCGAAGATCACTTAGACAGATCAAGTATTCCTCTTGCAACTATAATAGCAGTGAAGAGATAATGAACACCAAGCAACAGAGGATGGGCAAAGAGAAACAGGCTGGAACACACTCTTGGCCTCAGTTTCTCTCCATGCACTGAAATACATGCAGTCCTTGCTGTCCTCATCAAACCAGGTAAATGGGGTGGTGATGAGGCAGGGGTACTGCCTGAGGTTAGGGATGGCCAAATAATGGGCTGGGTACAAAGGACAACAGAAGAGAAGTTACCACTGGTCTTAACCCCTCACTTCTCAAGTATCTTTAAATTATTAACATTCCCCCACTAGTCACAGCATGACGTTCAACTGTTGTCCTTCTTGTTACATCATCATCATCACCACTATGTTCATCATCATCATCACCACTATGTTCATCATCATCAAGTCAAATCCCCACTTGACTGAGAATGATGTACTTGAGGGCCAACCGAGGAAGGAAGGACCCTGTCTCTTGCCTTCTCTGTCTCAAGGATGGGAAACCCAAGAGCAGATCACAGAATTCCCCAGAGTGTGTGTGAATCTTGATAAATATGCACAAGTTGAAAGCACAGGAACAAGAGTAAATAGGACAATATGGCCCTGGAGAACACTGCCAAAAGCAGAGATGCCCTTGGATGCGGCTGCATGTGAGTGCACTGGCAGTGAGATGGCCAGGCAGGTAACTCTGGTAGAAAGAGAAATGCAAAGGAAATTTAAAAAAAAAAAAAACAATGAGAGTCCAAACACGGAGAAGTACTAACACAGTCTCACATCTGGACCAAATCCACCTCTTCCTGGCTGTGTGTCCCCAGGCCAACCGCTTTACAATTCTGGGCTTGTTTGCTTCCCTTCAGCATAGAGATAACTGAGATAGGAAATGCTGGAGGATTAATGGGATCATCCAAGCAAAATGTTGCCTGGATGCCACCAGAGCTTGAAAACCCTACCATAACTATCTGTCATCACTTTCTCCCTTTCCCTGGGTCTGCAAAGATTTCAGTCAGCAATAGGAACTTTTGTCTGGTGTCAGAAGCCCCAGCCATCCCTGAATTATGCCAGAATTCTTACAGCAGCAGACAAGCGGGTTACGAACACTCTCTCACCCTGAAGTGCATCAAAGCCCACACAGGAACCCCAGAACACCAGGTCCTCGGCTCAAACCTGGAATCTAGATTTCAACCTCTGTAAAGTAGGTCAAACAGCATTTATTTACAGACATATCACCCAAGACACTAAACACAGACAAGCTGTATACATCAGAAAAGGAAGTCCATCCCATGGTTTTCTGTTAGCCAAATAATTTTAAAGTGCCTGGTAGACCACGGGTTTTGCGTTTCGTTTTGTTTTTATTAACTACTCCCATGTCTCCACATACTGAGGAGGTGAGTATCAATGAATGTTTTGACAAAGGTATGTTCTTCAAGAATCCTGTTGTCTGCCAGGTGCTGCTATGACACACTGGAACCACAGCCATCTGTGCTCAGTGTGTCAAGGACACCGCTAGCTAGGTGATAAGCTGCCACTCACAGCTATGTGAGGCCAGGTGAACATGAAACCAGCCAGCTGGCCCCCAAGAGCTGCTGTGCCCTCAGCTGACTGTAAACAAGATAATAAAAAAAAAGTATTTGTTCAAAAAATAATCAGTGCATCTTGGCTCAAGCACAGACTCCCACAAAGCAAATGATGTGTGATATGAGAAATCTGTAACCTTAGAATTAACTGCAGACTAGTACAAAGTCACACAGAGACCTGGGAGTATCCTCCACTGCCCTGGGAAGTCAGGGCTTATTCTCAGAGGTCATACTTCCTCCTGAGTGCAAGAGTAAGAGTCAAAAGGAAAGGAACTTTGCAACTTCCTTCCTATCAAGTGCTGCTCTGGTCTCTGTCTGCAAAACAAACATCTGATCCAACGGTTTCCGTTCCTTCAGTTAGGTCAGCAGCAGTGATGATGCCTGTCAAGTGCCTACATGATACAAGCCCATGCTTACATAAGCACAGCAGAGGTTGAACAGCTGACACAGTGCTGCACTTGGAGTCCTGGAGAGCAGAGCAGGAGCATCTGGCTTTGTGGCACTTACACATCAGTAAACACTCAAAGTTAGGTAGCAGTCTCACCAACTGTGTGGCCTTGGAGAAATAGCTGCCTCCAGTGTTTCCTCCATCACCAGGCTGGAGCCCAGGCCACCTGCTGCTCCATTACAGTATCGTGGCAAGAATTAAGGGAGAAACAAAAGTCTACCTCTTCACCTTGGCCAATTTTTTTTGTCTGTCTGCCTCTATATATCAGCCTCTACCCAGTATCACTTTCCAAACACCACTGCTGTCCAGGCTCTAGGCTGAGCCCTAGTTTCTCCCTGAATCTCTAGCCCATCAGACCCACTCTTGCCCCTCAAGCTTCTTCCTCTGGGCATCTCTGAGAGTGTGTGATAGCACCTGCCTCAATCCCTGGATAGTGAGCTCAGTGCAGGTGGGAGAGGCTCTGTTCATTTTTACAAGAGTCCCAAAGGAAGAAAACCAGAAAAGGACATAGGAAACATCAGCAGACATCAAAACTGCATATGGCCAAAAGCAAAAAATTCCCAATAAACGCTTCAATTTTCATAGCTTAAATAGAATTTTAAATTCTACCTCCCTGGGATTAGTGTCTATCTTTGAAAACGCATTTCTTGGTATCTTGCTGGTGGATGTTGTCACTATTATGGGGATGTGTGGGAGGCTGGTCCTGTCTCCACTGGCCTGAGGGTTTCTGATGCTCACACCCCATTTCGCAGGAGCCAAAATAAGGAGATTGACAGTAAAGGCTTGGGGGCCTGTCACTCCCTCCAACCTCCAACCCCAGAATGCCTCTCTACCCTTTTCTAACTTAACTTTCACACTTCAGAAAACAACAAAATGATATGTCTTAGTAAATTATATGATTCTGGTCTGTGTGCAGAAGTTCTGTTTTCTCCATTTTCTTTCGTTTTTGCCCCCAATTTTCAGTTCTAACACCACTGTCAGGCAAAATTTCCAAATGTATTCAGACCACACCAATTTTCACCACATGCCATAAAATCCCAGGTACTGAGCTCAGGACAAAAGAAGCATGCGTGGGAGGAGTGGGTCCCTCCTCCCCGTGGACAGTTCATCCCTTTCCTTTAAGGGAAATTGGAAACGTTTCAAAAACATTCAGTATTCAGAAAGAACCAAAACCCCTAATTACCCTGCTTCTGTCTCCCTTCCTTACTGTGGTGTCCGTGGTTGCTTTTCTTCATTCTACACTTCAGAAAAGACACATTATATAACGGATCTGCTGAGACTTGGGGGGCGGGGCTAGCCCTGGAGTACATAGATACTCTAATAGAGGGTGCTGAGGCAGGACTCTCCTTCATCATGGGAAGAGTTGGAAATGTAGTTGAGAGAAAGGGAACCTTGTCTTTCTTAGCCTTTGGAGCAGCCTAGCAGGGTTGGGACTGGAATCCATGGCTGCCTCTATCCGCCCAGCAGGACATGATTTCTCTTCCTCACCACCAATTCCCGCTCCTACGAAACTGTCCCAGGGCAATCCTTCTCAATGTTCTCAAACTATGACTATTTCACACCAATACAGCCGACTGGTGACCTCACCAGACAGCGTGTGATTGACTGGTTTTCTGAGATGTTCACATCCAAAGACTTGATGAAGGAGGAGGGTCGTGAATGGAATTCAAATGCTGTCCCCCTCACTGGGCCAGCAACATTTATCTTACAATTTATAAAAGAGCTGGAAACATTTCCTTTCATGAAGGGGAACCCCAACCTATACCAAGCATCTCAGAGTGGAGGGTAAGGTCTGGGCCAAGGGCCTGTTGTCTCCCTGTACCCGACACTGCCCCCTCATCAACCAAAGCCCAATCCTACCACAGCTTTCTCAGACAACAAGCTTTTCCGTGTCCACAGGATTGTCTGCCACAGGCTCAGCTTTCCATTTTTATCTCATTCACTACCATCCCTCGGCCACAATCCCTTTAGGCTCTGACCACCTCGAAAGGGCTTTGCACCAGAAGTAGGAAAGGAATACCTACAGATCCCAAAATAATTGGCAGGCTGGGCTTCTCAGAGCATCAGTAAGCATAGTCCCCAGGCCCGGGTAACAAGGCACTCCCAGATGCTCCGCTCCACAAACACATGTCAAAGAACACTACTCAGTTGTCAGGACTGTCATAAGCAGCATATTTCAAGCCTCCTTAGAACCATCTCTGGAGAGCATGAGCGATGAGGAACCGTCTTCAGACACAGCCTGTTTCTCTCTATGGATGGTTGCTGGCTGGTCATTTTCATTCACATCATTTACTGAAATCACAGGCAGATTTCAGGCTTTTTCAGCCCAGTTTGCTCAGTTATCAGCACTAAGAAGCAAGGAAGGGCAGGCCTCTGTCCCAGGTCCTAAAATGTGTGATCCACATGGGCACAAGGCAGCTGGGCAAAGACCAGAGGACAGTCTTGAGTAACATTCACAGCTCCCAGCTGAAGCAAATTGACAATCTGCTTAAGGCCAGAGCTGGACTATATACTTTGATTCTGTGTGTGTGTGTGTGTGTGTGTGTGTGTGTGTGTGTGTGTTTGAGAGAGAGAGAGAGAGAGAGAGAGTCTTGGGTTAGTTTCACTCCTTATGTATCTGAGGCTGACCTTGAAAATCAAATCCTCTTTCCTCTTTCTTCTTCATTTTGGGATTATACCACTTGGCATTACCATTATTTTTGTCCCCAGCCACTCACCTTTTGAGAAATAGATGGTGTGTGTGTGTGTGTGTGTGTGTGTGTGTGTGTGTGTGTACTGTGAGTGTATGCATGCAGAGACTTGTGTGTGTGTGTGTGTGTATACTGTGAGTGTATGCATGCAGAGACCTGTGTGTGTGTGTGTGTGTGTGTGTGTGTGTGTGTTCACGTATACTATGAGTACATGCATGAAAGGCCCAAGGAGGATGTTGAGTGTCTTCCTCTGTTGAACACCACTTTATTGTTTGAGACAAGGTTTCTCACTAAACACAAAACTCATCATTATTCATGAACCTGGATGGCCAGTTAGTTCCTGGGACAACCTTTCAATGCTGGGGTTATAGGGCAAGCATGTTTGGCTTTTATGTGCTTTTACAGCAAGTAGTCTTATTCACTAAGCCATCTCCCTAGCCCCTTCATTTCCATTTTAAGATGAAGAACTGAAATGGGCTTAGTGACAGGACTGGTGTTCTTGTGACCATCCCTCTGCTCCCACAGCTCCACACATAAGCCACTCCACAGGGAGTCAGGGCTCTGCATCCTCTACATTTTCTTCTGGGCCCCCTGCTCCTCAGAAGGTGAGAACCTGAGCCAGATATTTCTGGAATTGCCTGTGGAATGGCCCATATGTTCATTTTTTGCTTCAGCTACTCCACTAATTGAGGCAAAGACACTGAGAGTTTTGACATTAAGTATCTGAGTAATCGCCTTATTGCCTCTTTTCACTTTCTATGCTTAGACACAGCCTTTCATGGCCTTTGAAAACCCAACTCTATTGGGGAGGGGATATAAGTTTCAGTTTCTAACTTGCTTTCCCAGAGTACTTGATGCCTTCAGCTTTGAGTTATAAGTTAATTGCCTGACAAAATTTTCCAACTGGTCTGTTTATCAGGCTTAAAAACAAGCCTTGGCCTGGTTTTCAAGTCTGATACAAATCTGTAACAATCCATGGAAAGCACTGAGTGAGAAACCCAACGTCCTACAATTGCCAGACTACTATGACCATCTTTTCCTATCACCACTTCTGTAGTCTGTGTTCGGTGACTTGTGGGTCATGTCTATTGTCTTGTCAGGTCCATATCACGCAGGTCAGAGGGACAAGCTTCTTTCTTCCCCTGCCTAAAAACCAGGATCCTTGAAGTGCATCAAATATGAGCAACTATTTGTCACTCCCAACCAGGAAAAAATGAAGCCATTTTAATATCTTCTCTATGTCAGCTGTGAAAAGTATCATTACACCCTTATTTTTAAAAACACTTTTCAGATCCACCTTAATATCCATGCTCTCAAATAATAATAATAATAAAATCAGAGGAAAATGTTACTTATACAGGGAGGCTTTTTCTTGTGAATGGCTCTAAAATGTTTGATTTTAATAAAAAAAACACAAATTCAAACAATATAAATAAGATAATTTTTCTTTAAAAAATTTAGAATATTTTGTCTTTGGGGCCCTGAGTATACAAAGAAAGTGTAGCAAAATGAACCACACTGGGAAGTGTCAGAGCATGGACATGCTGCCACAGGCACATTGGGACAGGACTAGGCAGATCCAACACCAGCCTCTTTGCCATGCAGAAGCACAGACATTCCTGGGCTCCGTATAAACCTCCAATCCCACTTTCGAGCCATCAAACGGGGACTATTCGTCTGTGCTTTGCATTCTCTAAGCAATACCCTAATACCCATGCTCAGCAAGCATCCCATTAAGTCCTTGACAGGCAGTCAGGCCCAGCTGAATCCTGCAGGTTTGATCCTCTTATAAACCAGCCAGGAAGCACTAGCCTTAAAAAGTTTAAGTTTATCCCAGAAACTTTCAGGGATCCCTCTCTACTGGTAGCAGGGTACAGTGAACTATAAGCAGAGATGCCAGGACAGGGTAATACAGAAGAATCCATTAGGACTGGCCCTAGGGATTTTAGAAGGAGCAAACGCTGTCCTTTACTATATTATAGCGCATTATGAGCATGAAACGGTGATATAATAGGAGCAGCATGCAGGGTCTGTGGCCTGGAGAAAGCTGAGGTGGATTGGGGACCCAAGCTAACAATTTCAGGCAGTAGAAATATACATCACTGGCTTTAAACAGAGAGTTAGGCTCACGATGTACAAACTGGTACAGCACTCCTTCACAAACTCCCTTTAAGGAACACGTGCGCACAGAGGCCGGTCTGAAACCAGCACATGCCCAGCTGGCCAGAGTAGATTCCAGTCTTCTTGAGAGAAACACAATTTTCTATGATACAATCTTATACTAAACTTCAGCATTTCTTGCCTAAGAGACTGAGCCATCAGGATTTAGAAATTAGTATGCACTAAATGTGGAATTTACCAGGGTGAAGCCACCCAAAATGAGTATTTACCCTGGATTTGAAGTCCAACTACTGCTCCCTTTTATTGTAAGACCTTGGACACCTGGCCATGCCTGCTTCTCCAAGGCACAGGAAACAGTGGCGTGGCCACCATGCTAGAGGAGAAAGTAACTAGCATGGTTGGGAGAAACTTTGTAAAGAAAAAGAAGTCACCAAAGTGCACAAAGCAAATCTCCGAATGACCAATATTGTATGTTTTCTCTCATGTGATATCTAGATTTTTTTTATAATTTATTTAACTTTATTTTATGTACATTGGTGTGAAAGTGATAGATTCTCTGGAACTGGAGTTACAGACAACTGTGAGCTGCTGTGTGAATGCTAGGAATTGAACTCAGAACCTCTGGAAGAACAGCTACTGCTCTTAACCACTGAATCATCTCTCCAGCCCTCTGATATCTAGATTTTTAAATAGATTAAGGAAAATATGGCATGAAAGTAGACTCAAAACTGTATAGGGCAACAGAAGGGCCTAACCATGGGGGAGAGGTATGGCTAGGGAGCAGAGGGAATAGGAATATATACAACAGTATCTACCTGTAGAAAAATGTCCTAAGTATCACAGAACCACATACAATGACATTTTTACATTAAAAAGTAAAAAGTAAACACCCACCTTGGAGGAGGGTACCCTCAACTGAGGCGGGAAGATGCCTAGAGAGAAGTAGCAGGAAGACCCAACTTTGTCAGAGTTTCTCTTTTTTGGACAATGAATGCAGTAGGCAGGATGGTCACAACCAATCAGAGCCCAAGAGACCCCCATGAACCACCAAGGTTTCTCAAGGGTAGTCATCCCCAAACACCGGACCCACGTGATAGAGACAACTGGAAACCAGAGGGATCCCTCCACAATTCAAGCTCCCTGCTGGGATTCCAGTAAGACAGGTTGCTCCTCACAGCAGTTCTGTCCAACAGAACCTGAGTGTGCACCCCAGGAAAAGTTCGCTTTCATGTGCTCTGTAACCCAACATCCTCAGGTTATCACCATTTCCATACATCTTCATGTAAAAGTTGTTAATGAAAAATTCTCATTTTTAGCATGTCCCATTTTGGGTGCTAAATTCCCATCTGACCTGAGAGTAACTGATCTGTACTTATTTTATGATATAATTTTATAGGAGCTATATGCCCAAGATGTTCCAAATGCTCTTTAAAAAAAAAAAATCTTTCAGCACTGAAGTTGAGAATCTACTTTTAAATTTAAATTAAGTGAAATTAGCAGACAGTAAAAGAAACATAAAAATCTCACTTCTTTGGTTTTACTGGTCACATTACAAGTGCCCACTGGCCACACGGTATCACCAGGGTAGATTGTGCAGGGAGATGGTACAGGTGGACAGACAGCATTACAGAAATGTTAGGGTTGCTGGAGCTGTGAGCCCTGAAAGGTGAGGTCAGAAGCTCACGTATCACCCCCTCATTGCAAGCCTGCCGATCTGAAGGCACTGGGAAGTCATTTCCCCGAGCTGCAATAAAACTGTGCAATGCTTGTCCTGGTGGCTGGCTAGGTATGACAGCTCCAAATGCCATCTCCTAAAGCCCGCGTATGACTGAGCCACTGGGTATATATGGCAGCCTCAGGCTCTCCTCTCAGGACGGAGGACCACAAGCAAAGCTCCTAAATCAAACACTTCCATCTCAAAGATTAGCCTTGAGACTTCACTCCAATGTAGGTACATACCCTAGAACATCAAGCCCAAAATGCTGGTCCTAAGCCCTTCTCACACAGTGACCAATCCCCATAGCCCAAATTTAGACACAGACTACTTCCCCAAGAAGTGTGAGTATGGGATGCAGAGCCCCACTGGGACAGGGGAATCCTTCGGGTCACCTGCCATAAGGACTATCAATCCAGTAGTCATCACTCAGAAACTTATCCTTTGGGAAGTTGAGCGAGGACACAGAGGGAATCCTCTCTCTCATGTTCCCTTATGCAGCCTCTTAACTCATTTTTCAGGAGACTAGCACATGGCAGGTGGACTTGCCTTGATCACTTGAAGGCCTGGCAGAATCCCCCTCAAGCTCCCCCCCAGCTGAGCCATCTACCCCTGCACACATGCCCATCAGAGACATCGCCCAGGCTTACCAAAAGACACAAGCTGGAACAGCTCTGTTTGCAATGCTCAGAACTGTACATCTCACAGTGTCAACCCACACTGAAGTGGGTGAATGCAACCCAGCTGCAAAAAATGAACACACAACACCAGGGGAAAGCTCATAAATGTAGTGTTGAACAAAAGAGACCAAACATAAAGGAAAATACACCGCATGATTCCACTGTCATGAAGTCCAAGACTCAGGCAAAACACAAAGAAAAAGAAAAAAGATCAAGGCTGTGGAAGTAAGGAAAGAGGTTGCCCATGGGCAGGGTGGGGAGGTGGTTAGTGACCTACATAGTGGGGTCAGAGACTTCTAGGCTGCTATTCATACTCCTCCTGGTTGTCCATGGGGAAGCTGTTTGTTAAAGTTCTTCAGGCTCTGCACTTATGGCAGATATTTTTGATGGATGTTGTACTCCAATTTAAAAACAGTCCATAAGCTCATGGCCATAATCTCAGAATTCAGGAGGAAACTGCAGGATTATGAGTCCAAGGCCAGCTTGAGCCACATGAGGCCCTGTCTCAAAAAAAAGGTAATAGCTCATAAAAGTTTAATTGGTAGAGTTAAGTTTCTACCCACGGGGTGGAGAAGATGGGCCATTCTCTAACAGCCTAGCCCATGCACACCTTCACCATGAAGGTGAGCGTTCTTCCAGCAGACCAACACCATTTCCTTTCAGATGTTCCAAACGGAACTTCCGCTCTCCATACATCTTTAAGTGGTTCGCAGCATTCTTAGGCACATGGGGTTTATTTTATGATCTCGCATGTAATCAGATGGCTAATGACCTCCAGGTGACAAGGTCTTAAATGGCTCCTCTCTAGTAAAGACAGCCAGGAGATTACAAGCCTTGCTCTACTCAGTGGCCACTGGCAGATGGGGGCACACAAGTCAGGAGAGAAATCTTAGGCGGACACTGAAAGGAATGCCACCCACACACTCCCCTTAGCATCTTTCCTTACACAGCTTTCCAGGGCAGAAGCAGTAGTTAGCCCAGACTGGTCCTGCTCACCCCAGTAAAGGACTTGCTATTTTACCCCAGAATCCTTGGGTCACTGCATAGAGCCAAGATCCCCGTGCAGGAAAGTCTTCTAGTCTCTGGGCTGCTATAAGGTTTCTATTTCACAAGATATTTCCAGGAAATGTCTCAAAGATGTTTGAAAGTGGCAAAGCAAATCTCTGGGACCCTAAGCGCTGGCCAAAGAAGCCCAGCCCAGAGGCTGATATGAGCCACTGTACTGAGGGAGGCAGAACTCTAAGGTGGTCAGCGAAGAGTGTGAAACAAGAAAAGCAGGGGGCTGGAGAGATGCCCCCAGTTTAGAACTGGCTGCTCTTCCGGAAGACCCAGGTCCAGTTCCCACGTGGCAATTCACAACTGTCTTTAACTCCAGTTCCAGGGTATCTGACTCTGTCACACAGATGTACATGCCCACAAAACATCAAATAAGTAATATTTTTAAAACTATAAGTAAAATGGCCTACTAGGGAGAAAAATCAGTCTCAGGGAACAGGTTTCTAGCACATTCTAAAGCTTAGAGAAGAGCCACAGATCCATCAGCCATGCTGACATTTGGACAACCTCTTCCCTGATAATTCCCTGATACAAACACAAAATATCTTCAGACTCATCTTCAGCAGGTCTTCTGGGTCCTTCCCTCCCCTTTTCTCTGGGCTTAGAGCTCAGTGCCCTACACTCCCCTCCAAGCTCCCCCCACTACAGTCTGGAGCTCGGGGACGATGCTCACCACCCTTCCCAGAGTGGGCTCACTGGACTCACTAAACACACCACTTAGCATTTTCCCACCTTGCCCCTAGCTGCCATTGAAACCAGAAGGTCCTTGGTTCTCTCTAAAGCTCAAAGCAACTCCAGGATCATAAGGTAGCATGCCACCTGCCTCTGTGGGCTGGGGAAACTTAGGGGGAGCTATGAAAAGCACAGGCCACAATGTCTAACAACAGTTTGTTTTGTTATCTCCACAGCCTGCTTCTGTCCAAGGACAGTGTTCATGGCACTAACAGGAATCTACAACCTGGTTCTTTCATTCATTCACAGGTTCTGCCGAGCGCTGCTGCACCCGGCTCTGGACACAATGGACAAACACAACAGAAGGGACCCTGTGCACTCATATCAAGCACAGAATTGGCTTGGGCAGATTTAGCCTTCCGGCTTCCCTCATTCTCTCTTTCTCCTTTTTTGTTTTTAATTTGCCAGTTAAGATAGGGTTTGGGGGGAATTTTCCTCCAATATCTTTAAGCCAGATTTCTCCAAGTATAGCAGGCTCCCATGTCAGGTAATAAGAGTATCACAGGGTTTTTTGTTTTTTTTTGTTTTTTTTAATCCCATTATTCTCCTTTTTAAAGTTAAAAACAGTGATTAGGGCTGTTTTAACAGGAAAAATAAACAAAAGCAGCTTTCGCTTGTACCCATAAGCTCTGTGTTTGTTATTTGGGGATGATGTTAAACACTGGTTCAGTGCTCCATGGTCCATGAGGATCTAATTCCAGACAAGCAGATATAACTGATTTCCCTTCGCTGCACCCCAGTACACCTGGCTGCCCACCATGCTTTCTCCCCATAGCCAGGAGGCATAAAAGACAGTCAGTTTCTTTCAAGTGTCATAGCCCCATTCATATTCACCAACTTGTGACAATGCCAAGTGAGATCAATGTCCTGGCTGGCTGGGGATTCCCAAGTCCAGTGGCCTCAGTAAAAACTGAGGACAAAAAGTGGTGACCATAGAGGCCCCATGACCCCACTCTAAAGGAACATAGTATCGGGAGTTTAACCTCCCTGTGTAATTCTGAGACCTTCAGCTCCCCAAACCAATGTTTAGGTAATTTTAATCCTTGTTCAAGATTCCTATTTCTAACTAAAAATTCTTTAAAGTCTGAGCTGTCCTGGGCCAGGAGTATCGCTCTCTGGCAGACAGCATTGAGGCTCTTCTCACTCTCTTAGCTTCCACGTGTGACCACCTACCACACCTGGACCAGTCTAGGATCCTTGTACTGAAAGAGATAGAAGCCTTGACCAAAGGCAGATAGGCTCCTCTCAGGCTCTTCAGCCTGTGTTCCAGAGGAGAGAGGACCCCTTCCCTCCCCACCTCCATAGCTCCTTCCTCTCCAAAACGCACTGAAATCCTCCATAGCCCTTGACTTTGTACATTGGCATTCTTCATAGTGACTGGGTTGGCCTATGGTGGCCTTTGAAATTCTAGGCTCCCTCCAAGGATGTTCTACTCAGCTACAAAGAGCCCAAGCAGACAATATCAGAGAAGAAAAGCAAAGAGAAGATGGACTCTCCATCTTGGGACTGAAACTTAGAGGCAAAAAGCGAGGAAGAAAATCTCACATTAGCCATTCACAGCGTTGGATAAACACACACAGCTCATCAGCCTGTGCGCATCATGCGGAGCACAAGGATTCACACACACACTCACTATAAGAAATGCATATTTATATTTTGTCTTCTCAAGGCAAAGCTGTGAGACAGTGAGCCTCATTAGGTATCTAGGCCCCTGTTCCTGCTCATTCTCAACAGCCCAGGGGTAATTACTCCAGAGTCTTGATGCATGGAATCTGAGAGTCACATAAACCCCAGCTCTGATTAGAAAAATTATGATGAGTCACTTCAGCCCCTCAAACATTCCCTAAGAGTATTCCCAGATAGGCAGGCACCCTGTGTCCCCAGAAGGCACCAGCCAGCCTCCTCAGAGGTCTGTACTGGGAATGCAGCACACCTCTGCCATCTAAGCGTTCACAGTCTAACTCTCCCAATACACCTTGCATCAGGCATCAGGTTCAGCATCATAAGGTTCCAAGGCCAGATGCATGGACAAGGACTCAGTAGTCACACACATTCATAAAGCCAACCCATGCTCAAATCCTCTGCAAACTTGATTTAATGCTCTGCTGGCCCCAACCTGAACTTCTTATTTTTTTAATATGGGGTTCATATAACCATTTTGAATTGGAGCCTGTAAATTACATTGCCAGTCTAGAGATTCATAGACTTTAATAATGAAAACTGAGGATGTAGCTCAGATTGGAATGAGAATGGCCCTCCCACCCTCAGATGTTTAAATACCTGGTCTGCAGTTAGTGGAACTGTTTGAGCAGGATGGAAGATGTGGCTTTGTTGGAGGAGGTGTGTCGCTGGCATCAGGCTTTCAAAAGACAAGCGATATTCCCAGTGTGTCACTTTCTCCACCTCCTATGTGTAGATCAACATGTGCGCTCTCACTGTCCCTGCCACCATGCCCTTGCTCCACCATCATGGACTTTTAACCCTCGGGAACTGTAAACCCCAAGTTAAATGCTTTATTTGACAAGTTGCCTTGGTCAGGTGTTTTTACCATAATAGAAAAGCTACCAAGACAGTCGGTAAGAATGCTGGCCTAATGTACACAAAACTTTGAGCTCAATCCTCAGCATTACATAAACCAAGTATGGTAGCACATTTCTGCAACCCCAGCACTCACCCGAAAAGAAGCTCAGAAATTCAAGGTCATTCTTGTTTAGTTTAAGGATAATTCAGAATATATGAGACACTGTCTCAAAAAAATATGCTTTTGAACAACCATGAAGCTCAAATAGAGAAAACATGCTCAAGAATCTCTTCTTATGGATTATAGCTGATAATTACAATCAGAAAATTATATTCTGCCTCTCAGATTTGGGATCATCACTGGGACCTTTCTAGGAGTGCTTGGGAATTCAGACCTGAATGGGAGAAACTATCAGAAGCCTGTTTATCACAACTCTAATCTCAGGACCAGCTCCCATGCAGCTCTGCCTGACAATTTAGCCAACACTAGGCCCTTTAATTTATTGCACTAATGTGGTTAGACACTGGCCCCCAGAGTCAGGCCATCTCACAGGCACTGAAGAGAGGCCATGGAGAAAATTTATGAGCCAAGGCTTATCCCTCGCAGCCTCTATAAATGGGAAAATCTTTACCTTCATGGAGTGATGTGCTTAGTCCCCAACCAGAAGAGAAAATTAAGCCCTTCACCCAGTGCTCTGCACTGTTGGTTTTTACAGCTTATCCCAAGCCTGTGCAGCTTAACACCATTTATTAACAGGTTTCATTTTATCCTTCCTTGGTAGAGAATGCAAAAACCAATTAGGTATATGCAGATAAAGTTCCCACATTCCATTCTAGTGGCATGTCACCATTAATGGTGCCCATGACAGACAGAGAGAGAAATCACACATAACATTTGAGTCTTGAGTCCTCAGCATACATGGGGTTGCTGAGCCAGCCCACCACTCTGGATTTTTGCATCTTGAAATCAGTTTGTAGGTAGTCTAATTAAAACACATCAAAACATAATTCAATAGGAACTAAGGTTTCTATCACACTGAATAGGACTAGAGAAATCTCCCCACCTTAAAGTGTCTCCAAGGGGTAGGGTAAGAATTTTGCTTGCTTCTTTGAGGGCTCCCAGCTCTACCAATAGAACCATTTCAGCAGGAAAACCAACTGCCCTTAAAAAGAGACACGGCAGAACTCAGAAAAAGACATTTCAGAGCTAGGAGGACAAAGATGTTCAGAGAGACCAGGTGAAGTGTGTAGACCTGATTCAAGGACTAAGCCCTAACAGGCTGCAAGCAGTCTCTGATACAGACTACCTAGGTTCTAGTCCCAGCTCTACCATTGAGTTGCAAGGAATTTGAACTGTGAAAAGGAGGCACTAGGCTGTTAAGCCTATTTCCTCAAAGGCTGCCAAGAATATTAAATAAAAGTAACTCATATTAGGTCCCCCATGCATGCTGGTTACTGTGATTATATCTCAAGATCTCAAGATTTCTGTCTTATGTTTCATTATACCTACCTGAGCTAAACTATCCCTGGTCTCCAAGAATTTCCCAAACCCAGATAAAGGGTTTTCTCAGGGATAGGAACCGGTAGAGTACCATGTGGGCTCCAGAATTCAGAAAAAAACATTCAAGTGGCTTTTCTAGGATTTATTGACCTGATGGAAACTAATGTCATTGATTGCCAACTGGAAAAGATCCAAAAATCATCTAAAAGATAAATGACATGGCTGAAATTCACTAAATCCTAAAATGCTTCCAAAGTGCTGTGCATCCCTGGGTTTAATAACATCAGAAGGCGCAGAATGCAGCCTGCAGCTTAGTTAATGAGATTGGGCCAGCCTCAATTTCCTGGCTTTTATAGGGTCCCAGGGTCACAGATGATGCTATCATGGTAGGAAGCTGGGCGAAGGGTACACAGGAACACTGCAACTTCCTGCACGTCTATAAGTATTTCAAAATAAAAAGTTAAAATTATGAGGCAGCATTAGAAGTGGGGAAAGATTAAGGGGGCCCTTGGCACATTTTCAGCCTGTCAAGACAGCTTCTGAAAGGCAGAGCTCAGCCTTGGAAAAGAGAGATGGTGGATGAACATCTGGAATAATTCTAAATCAAGCTACCTCTGGGAAAAAAAAAAGAAGAAAAATAGTTCTTCTTTTCTCTCCATTTACTAAAATACAAAGAAATTTATATTCTAATTTGTAAGTTGTTTTAATTATATTTTACTTTATAAGTTGTTTATACACAACTTAAAAAATAATCATAAGCAATAGGAAGCAGATCTGTATATTGCTACATAATAAATATATTTATTAGCAAAACTTTCTAGTATGATAGTCGGAAGAACTTGGGGAGACCTAGCACACAGAAAGGGATGGGAATAATCTACTCACATAAGCCAACCACTGCAAGAGAGACTGGGCTGCTGGTATATTTTTCATCTATCTCTCTTTCTCTCTCTAACTTCTGAACCTCGAAGCAGCTGCTGGCCAGCAAGACTCAGATGGGTATTTATCACTCTAATGGAGAAAGTGCAAATACAATGGGGGGTTAGACTAAGTGTTCTTATGATGGAGGGATGAAGGGACCAGGAAGGCCACACATCTCAGCAGTTCTCACCAGCTGCAAAAGCAGCGTGTGGGGTGAGAACCAAACAGGTGGGAAGGACTGCAGCCATCAAGCAGGCCAAGGATCCCAATTCCCCAAGACACGTCCACACGCTCTTGTCTGCCTTCTTCCCACCCATCAACCTATCTCTCCACCCACCCAGCTGTCCAACCCTCCCCTTCCAATATGAGAAAGATTCATTTCCTGTTTCAAAGGGACTGTGCGGCAGAGATAAAAACAAAATCAAGTGTATGTTGTCAGCCACTGTCACAAGCCCTGGCCTGGCTGCTGTGGGTACAGGGGTGAGAGGGTGGGGGGAGAGTGTGGGGTGGGGGGGGGATGAGGTGGTGGAACCACTTACAAAGAGAAGAAAAATAAATATAAATACTCTCTCTCTCTCTCTCTCTCTCTCTCTCACACACACACACACACACACACACACACACACGTTGCTGAGTGAGAAAAGGTGAACCACATCTAGGAAATCTGGACATGAGACACAAAGGCAGCCACAGAGGAAGTTACAGCAAATGCGGAGAATGGACGAGTCATCGCCGCAATCATGGTTCTGATTACCTGTCCCTCATCTTCAATGGGAAAGAAGTAGAAATGCCCCTCAGAGGATGATTGTAATCACTGACAAGTTCCAGAGAGTGCTTCCTGCCTAAAGAGCTAGACACACTTGGCTCTACACACACATGCGCGTGCACATGTGCATAGGTGCACACATAGATGATTCCAACAATCTAATGAAATCAGATGAACAGGAAGCCCATGTCTTTCAAACCCTGTAGGGTTTCTAGTGCATGATTTAGAGTCCCTAACTTTCCTCCCAATTTTACCTCTTCATACAGCTGTGAAGGCCTATTCCTGGGATGTTACTGACAGCTGCAGGATAGAGCTATGCTGGGGAATCTGGGGCAGGGGGATGAACAAGGTTCCAACTCATTTTTCTTTTATCACCGTCTTCCTCACGTGTCGCTGGATCCTTGAGGTGTGGCCCCCAGTTTGGTTTATTCTCTCTACCTCCTAGTCCGTCACAATGTGAGCAGTACCTTCCCCCTCCCTCCAGTTCTCCCAAGCTTTCCTTTAGACAGAAAGCAGCACTCCTCAGCTGCCCCGCCTTAGGGACTGATGGCAGCTTCTCATTGTCCCTGAGTCATTTAGTGTCCCCATCTGCCTCTCCTCCAGGGGCACCTCTGGGGTTGCCTCTCTGTTCTCTGTGCATCTCCATGTATCAGTGGGCAGAGCAGACATCTGGCTTTCTGGTTCTGAGGTCAGTTTTGGTCACATGGCTGTCTTGTTGGCTGATCTGGGTGGCAAAGGGCCTGTTCAGAGCTCCCCAGTATCCTCCAGAGCTACTTTGTGAAGACTAGGCCAAAGAACTCTCCTAAACAGAGAGACTGTCCTAGCCACAAAACACATCCACCACAGAGGAGCTCAAGAGAGATTTGGAAACAGAGCATCTGAAAGGCTAGCCTGAGGACACAGCCAAATCCCCAGGACTGCACGCTCTTGTCCATTGCCAACCCCAGCCAGGGAGGCCTCCAGCTTGGCCCCAGTGAAATTTTTCACATGCTTTAGCCCAGCACAATTCTGTAAAACACAACTTCTTAATGTCTCCTGGAGACACAATCATGGCCCCTTGTTTATAGACTTGGCCAGATCAGATAAAATTTCATTCTCTGAATTGGTTCCTAATTTAATTACTCCCCCAGATCAGCAGCAGCCTCTCCTTGCTGAAGGAAAAAAAGAACTAGAAAGCAAGCCTCTGTTGCCACAATTTGCAGCTCTTGTTGGTATCTGGTGAAGATGAGACTCTCCCAGGCCCTTATTATGTTAGGAGTGGGCTGAGACAAGGCAGTCACTATCTGTCCACTCACCCTCACCTACTCTCTGAGCTGGGCAAGAAAGCACCCTGGGGTTTTACAAAGAATTTGGAAGAACATATAGAGGAAATAAATGAGTTATAACTTACAAACCCAGATCTGACCCTGGTTCTGGTATGCCCTCACTGGGGTCTCAGTTTCCCTCTATAAAGAAGATCTGAACCATGTTCAGCACAATTCCTTTTAATTCAATAATTCCGAGTCTTCAGTACCTCATTCAGCATTACAACAAGCAAGGTCAAAACTTCATCTAAAAAGCAAGACTTCTTGAGAGCCAGGAAAAGAAAAATAAGTCCTGTTGTTAGGGGAAAGTAAAAATATCTTAACAAAACAAAACAAAATGTAACCCTAGAAGTGGAAACACAGTCCCCCGAAAAATCCCAGACACAAAAGTTTATAGTAATGATGCTCATGAGAATTCAAACATGGAGACATAGAAATCAGCACCATGAGACAACTGAGGAAAGCGAACTGTGGTCAGTTCACCCCACAGAATATCATCTAGCCATGAGAAGAATGGACTTCAGATGTTACAATGTGAATAAGGCAGAGTGGAAGAAGCCATCCACAGAATATCACATTCTTCATGACTCTGTCCACACACAAGTCCAGAATTGAGAAACTGGATTGACTAGAAGCCAAAAGTTGATTGATTTGTGGTTGTTCAGGACCAGGAGGTGGAGAGGTAGGGAGATAAGCAAACGGCTATAGGCTTTCTTGCTCAATTGACAAAATGCCATAACACTGGCTGTGTTGATGTCATACACATGCCTATGGATATACAGAAAACATTAAATTATACACTTCATGTGTCTGACTTGTCAAATTGACTTAGAATCACCATGGCAGCACACCTGTGGTGTGTCTATGAGGGTGCTTCCTGGAAGATTTAGTTAGAACAGGAAGACCCACCCTGAATGTGGGTAGAACTATCCCATGGGGTCAGGCCCCTGACAGAATAAAAGGGAGAAGCAAGCTGAGCACCAGCATTCATCTGTCTGCTGGATACAACATGCCCAGCTGCCTCCTGCTCCTGTTGCCACGCCCTCCACACCAGGCTAAACTGTACCCTCCAGCTGTGGGCCAAAATTAACGCTCCTTCTTAAGTTACTTTTGGCTCATATTTTTGTCACAATAAGAAGAAAAGTGACCAATGCGGCATGTAATATCCCCCCCCCAAAAAAAGCTGCTTTTAAAAAACTTGTTGAATGAGTTTTCCTAAGGCCTGTTGTATGATTTTCAAAATCATCCAGATGAGAGCTAGTTCTGCATATACAAATACAGGAGCCAGCCAGTTCCTAGGCCATCTGAAGGGAAAGCCCTGAGAACAGACAGGGCTTCCTCTTGTAAACCAAAAACCTGCTGACGGAAGAGTGAGCAGCCCCACGGCTCTTCCATTGATTTGTTTGCAGCAGCTGAAAGCAAATTTATCTTCCACCAGTCAAACAGCAAGGAGGCTTCACCTGCTTTTTAAAACATCATTTTTATTCTGAGCCAAATCATCCACAGGGCAAAGGATTCGTGGACTCCTCATTGTTGGCTAAGGAGCAAGTGTTTCCCTGCTTTGGCCTGACATAATTCTGAAGAGGGGAGCCAGACTAGCTTCCTTCTCTGGCTTCATAGATTCCCCAGCCACTGCCACCACGGCCCCCCACCCCACAGCTGCCACCACTACTGTGCCCCGCCCTCAGCACCTCACTAAAACTGCCATCAAGTAGGTATAAAATAGAGTTAGCACAATGCAAATGCCAGGCCGATACAGTTCTTATTAATAGGCACCCTTTCATCCCTCATCCTGACTTCTTGATAACTTTCTTAGACATCCTAGAAAGCAGCTATTGCCTCACTTTCAACATAACACACTTCTGTTATTGGACAGAGGTAGAACTTCCTGGAACATCTTATTTGTATTAAAAACTATGACAGACAATAAAGGTCCTACCATTGTGAGTCAAGCCAAATACAAATACACACAAGAATAGTGTTTCCTTAATTCAGTCCCTAGAATGTGTAAAGATGTCCCTAGGTTCTAACTCTAGATATATGTCTTTAGGGTGACATAGGTAACCTAAGGCTGGTCAAAAGGAAATGGGAAGTTTCATGCTTCTTCTGCCCTTGGACCACCTCCCTATTCACTTTCTCTTCCATTTGGGCACCCCAGGACTGTTATGTAGGAAATGGTCCCGGGCAGGACAGCTGTCATCCCTAGTCCCAGAACTCCATGGCCTTTGAGAGACAGCAATGAATAAGGAAAGGTGGATCCTCAGAATCCTTCCCCTAAGCCATCAGTGTTCAGTGGATAGAAGAGAAGGCAGCCTAATCCAAGATAAGATTCATGGGCTGGCTGGAAAGCAAGGACAGTGGAGGTCCTCTCTATTCCAGCTCCAAAAGGAGCCAGAGGTGGGAATTAGGAATGGGGACAGGCAAGAGCCCTGACAGTACCTTTCTAGGGTCTTTCCAGTCCCCCCATCATTAGTCCTTCACTCAGCAATGAGAAGGCGGCTGCTACATAGAAGGCCAGCTTCTGGTGTCCTGGCCACCTAGATGACCTGTCTCTCTAGTCTTGCCCATATTATCCTCCAGGCCAAAGGACTGGTACTTGTTTGTGGGTGTGTGTTGCTGCTGTTTGAATGGTACCTCAGAACATGGAGCAGTCTGATCTTGAACGCCTGCATTCAATAAATCCACCCACATCATCCTCCTAAGAGATTAAAATTTCAGATTTAAAGGACTGAGTAAATGTCATGGGATTCCTCAGCTTTCTTCATCCGCTGTGTTGGATGCCTGATAGAAGCAACTCAAAGGTGGATTATTTGGGCTCAAGGTCCATACGAGGGGGAAGGCTATTTAGGCAGGCCACTCTATCCAGCATCAAGAGCTTACAGCACACCCAATTCACATCTCAGTAGCCAACCAGCAAGCAGAGAACTAGGAGCAGAAAGACAGCCAGGTTATAATTACCTATCTGCCTCTATGGTCACACAGCCGCCACCCAGACTCCATCTCCAAAAGTTCTACAACCTCCAAAAGCAGTGTCACCAGCTGGAGGCCAAGTAGTCAAACAAATGTGTCTGTAGGGAGCATTTCACACTCAAAACATAGCAACCTACCATGTTCTACATAAGCCCCTGGCCATCTCACAATGTAAAATGCATCTATTCAAACTTCAAAAGTCTCTAGTAGTCTTACAGTTCCAATATTATTCAAAAGTCCAAAGTACCTTCCACAACTCAAGCACTCTCTAAACCATGGGTCCCTGTAATAGCAAAAACAGGTAACAGGTCTTAAATCTACAATGATGTGAAATAAACACTTCCATTCCAGCGGGGAGAAATAAGGATGCTGTAAGAAAAGAATGCCCAAGGCAAGACCAAACCCCAGCAGGACAAACAACAAACCCTGTACCCGAGAGTTGGAATGGAGTCACCTGGACTCTATTAGGCTTGAATAACCCCACCCCTTAAAGCCCTGTCACTTGTAGCCTCTTTGGTGTCATGTAGGTGTCACTCAGTGCCTGAAGCTTCCTTTTCCTGGTATGTCAACATCCCCAGGTCTCTGTTACAACTTGAACGTCATCTTTAGGCTTGGCACACAATCCATTCAGGAGCTCCACACTCAAAATGTGATTTTCCTGTGTTGCCTGTCCTTCACAGCTGTTTTCTGGAACACTAGTGTAAGCCTCCATGACCCCAGGGCTCTTGAATTCTGAATGTTTTCAAAGCCAGCACTCTTAGGACAGAGCCAAACTCTGCTAAAAGCTCCAAATGAAGCCTGGCTCCCTTGGACCTTTGGCTGCAGTAGATGACTAAACCTGTGAAAACACCTCCCTGGGCAATGCTGCCAGAGGAGGATCCCCTGGAGGCTTTATCTTAAGTGATTTCTTCTCACGTGTCGGTTTGCATTGTTACACCCTGGAGTCTTCCACAGATGAGATCCTGTCTTCAAGGTACTATTTTCTTTGTCCTAAGGCAAGATCTGCCATCTTTAATGGCACTAATCACTTTACTATTACAGTCTACTTTGTCTGGACCTGCCTTATCCACGACCTTAACATAATTACAGTCCTTTCCCTGCCAAACTGTACATTTTCACATCTTCACACACACACACACACACACACACACACACACACACACACACACACACTGCTTTGTTACAAGCAGCAAGCACTAACCACATCGCACCTGACTGCTAATGCTAATGACAAATTTCCTCCACCAATGAGTTAGTCCATTTTCAGAACAAGGACAGAACATGACCAAATTCCTTGCCAGGATGCAACAGAAACAACCTCCTTCCCATTTCCAATAGAATCTTTTTTCCCTCTGAAACCTCATGAGCCTGACCTTTACAATCCACTTTAAAAAAAAAAAAAAAATCAACATTCTGATCTTCCAGACCCCTACTAGACTGATCTAAATAAGTTCAGCTTAACTATTCTAGGGGTTTTCTGGCTCACAGCCCCAAACTCTTCCACATTTCTCCCATAAACCAGTTCCAAAGACCTACAAACCACATGGTCAGGTTTATCACAACAACAACCCCATTCTCAATACTGATTTTCTTCTACTGTTTTCTCATTGTTATGACTAAATGTCTGACAGAAGCAACTTAAGAATTTCTTTGGGCTCATGGTTCAGGGGTTACCACCCATCATAGCAGGGAAGGCTTTCTCTGTGGCTGTCAGAGCTTGTCACATCCTGGTTAAAAATCAGCAAGCACAACACTCAGGCCAGAATCAAGGACAGCCTGGAAACTCATGTCCTACCTACAATCTCAAGTTTACCAGCTAGGTATCGCCTCTTAGAAGTCCTACCGCCTCTAAGCACCCACAGCTTGGAATCAAGTGTCCAGACACATGATTCTGTGGGGACTTAAGTACCACCAAAATATGCTTGATAATCTGGCTCCTTTAGCCTGAGGCCACTTGAGAAAGACTATAGAGACTGAAGCTTTCTCTGAGCCCCTTGTCTGCCAGGTGAGGGTCCTCTAACAGAAAGTCAGTGCTAAGAGTCCCCTCCAGGCTCTCATCAGATGGCACCCACCCAGTCTACACTCAGCTCTTCTGATGAATGTTCCTAAGATAGTGTTATTCATGAGACCTTAGATGCACAGCACAGTCTTTGTTGACAATGACAGAATCCTTATCCTCTTGGAAATTGTGTGGCCATCCCCCCAGGAGCCTCAAGCCCTATTCTTTTCTCTAGCTCAGGAATATCTTCAGTCATTCCTGCCCATCCCCCCTTCTTCTCATGTTCTAGTTTTTGAGACTGATGTGTATATAAACTGTGTTCCTCCTTCTATCCATCTGTCTTATGTCAGTTTAATTTGTAACCCAGCTAAGAATTTAGATGTGAAGGAAAGACATTTTTCACCCTGATATGCTTTCCATCCAGCACTGAGTCAGAAAAGGTCCCAGAAGTGACCTTCCCCATATAGGGCAGATGGTCTAGCCCAGTTCCCATCAGCCACTACTAGCCAGAAAACATGACAGGCCAGAGTGGCAAGCAAACATTTGATGGATTTGAGCTAGTCTCAGAGGATGAGTGAAAAGCCAAATTTCCCCCAAAGACAAAGATGGAGGATATTGTAACACAGATCCCCACAGTTCAACACCAACCCAGCAATGAATCCACAAGGGTACCAACATGGTTCTTCTGGATGTCTTCCAAGAGCTATAAACAGCTCTGAAATGAAGTATATGCTGAAAAGACTTGGAGATCAGTCAGGACCATCAGGCCAGTCCCAACCTAGATGAACAGGAAACTGAACCAAAAATCGGAGTTAGTGATACCATTGGGCCTGGGCCCAAAGTCTGCTACTGTTCCCTATAATTCTGCAATTCAAAATACAGTAGGATCAGTAATGTGTACTGAGACTCACTGCAAGCAGCCCAGATTCATCAGGGACACCGCTTTTCTAGAGGCCTGGAGATTCCTCATGCACACAAAGTAAACGTGGTCTGGTATGTGTACATTTGGAAGACTCTTTATATAAACAGGTTCACAAATTGGAAGGAAAAAAATCCTTTGTAGACCAATAGTCTGATTCAGAGTTTAGAGACTACAGTCACTAAAAATATACACTAGGGCATACTTTATATTTTTAATGTAAATATTTACATTCCAAACAAAGAAGACTGGAACCTTAAGACAAGCTATATGTTGCAGGCACACAAAACGCTAAAGCCCCTGGCTCTGGCCTGAGTAGATGACTCCTATTTATATTCTTGGAGCAGCAACCAAATTCCCATAACATTCTCCCCACAACTCTCCAGACACACGAAAAAGCAGTGTTAAATATAACCCTCCAATATGATGGCAAGAGTCCAGGGTCATTACACCAGGTTCTTCTAGAAGATCGCCAGGTGTCAGCTCCTGGGTCATGACACCAAATCCAGAATCCCTGTTTTCTGAGCGTATACAAACATTCTCAGGAGAGCAGCTTTCACACAGATCTCTGTAAACTGATGCACAAACTCAATACATAACAATCACTCTTAACTAGGAGCAGGTCCACCAATCAGAAAGTGGCAAGAGCTCCAGACAGCCTCCTCACTTGTTAAGGGGCCCACTAGGCCAGGCAAACATTGCCCAGAAAGCCAGAATACAGTAAACATGGAAAGGACTCAAACCTGAGAAATATAAAGAGTGGAGCTGTAGAAGCCCAGAGGGGAGGGATGTGCATAGGGATGGGATAAGGATGCATATGGCAGTGACTGTCCGACTTCCTGATAGCAGTGATGCTAAGGTGGGGGTTGGGACACAAGGAAGACTGAGTAGATGCAGGGCTCTCCTTCTCAGTAGTGAGGGGACTTGACTGCAGCCCAAGTCTAGGTCAGGGCACTTGGCACAAAGACAGACCTGCACCTGGCAAAAGCACAGGCCAGTGGCAGGCACGCTGTATGGCATTAGCCCCAGCACTTGGAAGGCTGACATAACATAGCACTTAAGTCCATCAGTTTTAGACCAACCTCAGCTAAAAGGGGGAAGCAGAGAGGTCCACTGCCAGTTGAGGGACCAAGAAAGAAGAAAAGAAACGATCTCTGGCTAGCAGTCAACCATTACCTCCATCCAAGTGAACTGCATTCAGGGCGGAATGTAGCCTTGAAGTCTGTGGTCACTCCCCAATGGCAAGAAGGGAGAAAAAGATATTCTTCTTAAAGCCAGGTAATCTCCCAAAGCTGCTAATAACACAGAATTGATACATCACATACACACTGCAGCTACCCAGGCCAGTGCAAGTCCAAGAGATAACACAAACTAACCTATTGTAGGATATTTGACCACACAGTGAGCCCCAAGATTGTGTTCCATAAAATCAGCCTTGGGTCAGGCGGACCCAGCAGCTAGTTAACAGGAAGTAGCCACAGGGAGCTAGAGAGAGTCCAGAAAACCGATAGAGACATACACAGGAAGTAGTGAGGAGGGACTTTGGTGGCCTTTTTAGTTTAGGATGTCTGAAGGTAAACCCTCTTGCTGGGCCACGAAGAAGGGAGGCCAACAGGTTGTTTCTTGGCCTCTCAGAAGCTATCAGGTTTTTACCCCAATATCTGACTCCCGAGTTTTTATTGATAAATAGAACAATAGAGATGCAGAAGTCCTATCTGGCCTCAGCCTGAGCAGTGATGCAGTGATTACAAAGCTGCAATCAGTAGCTAAGACAGCAGTAGATTCAGCCTCTGGGCCGATGATAAAACAACACCAGCCCTTCACCATGGGCCAGACTCTGGGCTCAAAGGGAGAGAGCAGCATGTGGGAGCTCTCCAGTGTCTATACCTGGAAGTATCTGCATGGTCCCAGGAATATAGAAGTAAGACACAGACCTTCACTACCTGCCTCACAGAAAGTACACACCTCTACTGCCACCTGCCCCAAAGAAGAAAGTGGCTGTCCAGCAGGGACCGGAGCTTCCCATGTGTGCAGACTGCTCAGTCAGTCAAATCCTGTTTCATAGTACACCTTGCCCGTCACACTGGTTCAGCATATGTGCCAATGTCAGCTTCACATAGGAACAAAAGTAACATTTGATCTCCATCAGAAAAGTGACTAGATCTGAGGAGAATCTCTGAGCCCCAACTTGTACTTAATAAACTCCTCAACAGGCTGAAACGATATGAAGAAACTGATATATTAAGCTTCGTCCAGGGTCATGGGAATGAAATGAAAAACCACATCAGCCGACTTGAATCAGAATTGTCATGAAGATGCCAGACAGGCTTTGCCCAGGACCGAGGTGGCTTCTCTGAGTGGCTGGGTATCCAATCCCTGAGCTAGGACAATGCATTGTGTCCCTAAACATACTGATCACAAGTTCTGGCTATTCTTCTAATAGGCTGAGCTCACTACAATCATAAGAAGTACCGACATTCTTCAGGCCCCACTCATCAAGGGTGGAGACTAACAGTACATGGTTCCCCTTCTCCAGCCTCTTCCACACTGAAATGCAGGGTTGGTCCATGTGATAAAGGTGCCTTGGGCCCAGGACCCCCAGGGCAGCTAGCCTCAAGGCACAGAAATGCACAACAGAATTCCATCCTGGTCCATCTTCCTCTATCACTGTACCACTATCTCTTTGACCACAGGGGACAAAATAGCCCAGCAGGCACATATTCCATTTCCAGAGAAAATGTGAAACCATCAGCCCCAGAACACTATAAGGAAAACATAATTGTACCCAGCCTGTATCTAATTATCTGCCCATGTTGGGGTATTTTCCAGACACCTGAGTGACTAGGCTGCCTGTTTCAGTGTTTCTACCACAAACACAATTCTGGACACTATCCAAGTTTCCATTTTTTAATGACACCCTCTGCTTTTGAGGATCTGCTAGCTTTACTTTCCTCAGAAATCTAAAATGCCTGAACCAAGATAAGTTCTAGAAATGTAAAATAGGTGTCAGGAGAACCTGCCCTAGCTAGGAGCCCCCCCCCCCCACATCCATTTCCTCTTAGGACTCTTACAGACCCAGAGAAGGGCTCAAAATGTGACATTCAAAGGCCAGCTAGACTAGCCACCCACACACAGTGGCCTGATCTCCACCTTGCTTAATATGACAGCATCAAATAGACAGGCACCTACAGCCTGCCCAAAACACCAACTAAAAGGGACATAGAGGATAGTAGATACCCCGTCCCCTGCCTGCACAGATAAGAAGTTGGCCTGGAGAGTTAAGACCACAGCCTCAGGAAGTCTAGCTGGAACAAGGCAATCAGGGGCTCCCCCCAGCTCTATCTTTTTAATGCTTTCCTATTTTTTTCTTTCACTTGCTAGGCAAGCCCTCTACCACTGAACTTCCCAGCCATGGCCTCAAGGTAGACTATATTAGACAGAGGACACGATGCTTTAAGGCTGTGCTTCTTAGCTTTCCTAATGCTGAGACCCTTTAGTACAGTTCCTTATGTTGTGCTGACCCCAACCATAAAATTATTTCATTACTACTTTATAACTGTAACTTTGCTACCATTATGAATCATAATGTAAATATCTGTGTTTTCTGATGGTCTTAGGAGACCCCTGTGAAAGGGTCACTTGACCCCTAAAGGTGTCACAACCCACAAGTTGAAAAGCACTGCTCTAAGGAAATATACATATGCAGGGTGCGGGTGCTATGCAATTTTAGGCCCCAGAGATATTCTTCTATCTTTGGTTATGAGTTCTACAAACCAAAAAATAGTTCCAAAAGCCAATGCTCAGTGACTGCTATTCACCAGGCATTGTTCCCAGCACCTAGCAGGGGCTTAACTCTTTGTTTGTAGGACACTTGTGTGAAATCGAACATTCCAGTCTTCAAGCCACTCACTAGACTCTCACTGCGCTTTCCCAAAGCCCCTCGAAGACGTCTGTCAGCAGCATTATGTAATTCTGACTTGCACAAGTTCTGCCTCGCCCACTAATCGCATTGCTGTGGAGGAACTGCTTGCTGAGAGCTGACTCTCTGCCCCCATGCACCTGGCCCAGAGCCACACCTAAAGGGAATGCATAAATATTGTACAGAGCTGCTTCCAATGACAGAGGGGAGGCTCCCCTTCCCTCTGCATCCCTGCAAATTCTGTAAAGGACAGAAATTGCTTCCCACTGGCCACCCCACCCCACCCCCAGCCACATACACAACTTTAACCACTCATGGATTTACATCGTCTTCTCCTGGAATAAGGGCTGTCCCCCCCCCATTTCCCCCATCCACCCTGCACATATGAATAACCAAAAGTATGGGGAGGGTCTCCATTGCTATTCCCCAGACCTCTAAGAGAAACAAAGGGCTGCATACATCTGCGGGACATGCCTAGCACAGGGGCAGCTGTGAATGGGGACATAGTGAATGACAGTATTACAAGAAACTGCCTTGCTCCTCAATTCTCATGTTTTAGAAAAAAATCCCTGTTGGACCACATCTATACAACACGCCCCCCCCCCCCCGCCATATTAGGATGGGCAAACTAAGTATGTGACTGCCACCTTGATATGGAGAGTCAGGTCTTCACATGTGTCATATGCATCATTTAGCCATAGCACTTCATAGGAGAAGCGGTCTCAGGGAACACATCAGACCCCCAGTACTTGAGGACAATAAAGAAAGCCACTGTGTAAGCTGAAACGCCTTGTCTCTGAATACTCTACCAGCTAAGAACAAACAAGACCTCTTTATTCCCAGCTGGAGGACCAAACTACCCTTTGAAGTAACTTAATATCTATGGTACCTGAGCCTCCCAACTTAGAACCCAGAAAGAGACGGAGGTTGCATTCTTATACCCGGTGACTGGACAGTTGCTTCTAAATCACACACTGCTGAAGACACATCTTCTGAGTGACTGACTGCTCAGATGTGTGGCACTCCCGAGCCAGCTTCAACTTTTGAAAAACAGTTTCCACTTTTAGAATTGAAAACATCTCCTCTCTCATACAAATGGCATCTCTACAAATAGGGGCCAGCTGAGGCTCCAGATAGGGAGAGGCCCAAGAGGTGTGACAAAAGTGACAGCTGCTAACTCCAAAGAGTATCTTCATCTAGGAGTTTGTAAGAAACCCAAGCCAGCATAGTGGCCACGAAGAGCCGCCCCATCCCAGGCTTTTCTCCCGTCCCCACAGCCAACTCCTCTCTTAGACTTGCTTTGCCTTATTCTCACTCCAAAGCCTACAACTTAAGGCTCATTCGTCTGTCTAACTCTGGCATGTCTGTCTGCCTCTCTGAGAGAGAGCAGGGACTTTATCTGTCTTAACTCCATGGCATCCCTAGGCTCAACTCTTGGGTCTACACAGTAAACCAGTATACAAGAAGTTGTGGGCAAAGTCTCACTGCCCGTGAGGCTCATGGACTAGCTGTGGGACATAGCGAGAAGCATGTGGAGAAGTCTAGGCAGTCCCCTTCTATCCCTAGGCATGACAAGTAGCCATCAGTGTGTTAGTCCATGTTGACCATCACCTGTCTATACCAGTGTAAGTCCTCTCTCACTTATCAACACAGGACCAGATTACCACCACCTCGCTAATCTCCAGCTTGCTTTCTCCAAGTTCAAAGCTCCCTAGCTCCTAGGGCCCAACTGGCTGATTTAAGATCATTCCTCGGCTCTTTCTCAAGACACCAAGTAAGCAGAGTCCACTTGCCACTCCCCCCAACCTTTCCTTCTTCTTCTAGGCCCTTCCTTGATGCAAAGATTAATCTCTTGGAAATGTGGACAAGTGAGTCCCCTCTTTGGACACAAGTGAAAATAGAATGTAGAAAGAGCAGTGCCCTCACAGCAGCCACTGTTAAAAGCCCTGGGTCCCTGGCTAGGACAGTGGTCTAAGTTCTGCCTGCATCAAAGAAAAGCATAACAGACCAGCCTCCCTCCAGCATGGTGTTTCCTTCAGGAGACCCTGAGATAGCTCCCAGAGGACCAGACCTTGGGAAGAAGGTTGGACCTAAGCTTCTGCTCACCTTTGCACTAGTAGAGAAACAATAGCAAGCCACCTCCCTCCAACTCTATCTCTTAAGATGGCAAGAAAAAAAAGAAATCATCCTTAGTTCTTCTTTACTTTAGGGGGAAGCAAACTTGTTGATCAAAACCAATTCAATTACAAAATGTTTTTATTCCCAGGTTCCTTTGAACAAAACTACATGATATATGTGTGTTCACATATTGGTCAACAGATTCGGGTTCAATAAACACTTTGTAATATCAGCAAATGCCATATTCTGAAGAAGAGGTCTTGATTTTTTGAGGCAGCTGACAGGAAAATTCATATGGAGAACAGAGGGTCCCAAGAAATACTTGGAAAAAACCTCTAGGCCTCAGCTCCCTTTGGGGCAAACACAGAACAGGTGAATACAGATGTTCTCAGAGCCTTTTGGTATGATCACCCTAATCTAGGAAGGTGATGCACATCATTCAGTCAGGAATTGCATTAGATGAGTGCACAGAAAAGCTAGGCTACACTAACAGAGGCACCCCACCGGTCAGAATTAGTAGCTGATAAAAGGGCAACCAATCTCATGCAGTCACTGGCCACAAGTCCGAACAAGGCTTTTCTGAATTCCACTCCTGAAAACTCTATGCCATTAACTTACTCAACAAGGATGTAGTGAAGGAGTCCGGTAGATCAACGAGGAGACGAAGGACAAGGAGCCACCAGCAGCTGGTTACTGGAGGCGCCAATGTCCAGCCACCAGCCGCCTAGCAGCAAGCAACCCAGCCCCAGCTTTGGACTGCTCCAGCCACTCCAGCAGTTGTCTACCCCGGGGTTTAAGACAGGCAGGCAACGTGGACACTCAGATCATGATGGAGCAGTCAAACAAGGGTGCGCGGGACCTTGGAATCCTAAACGTGGACACTGATGAGCACAAGCCAACCAATCAGTTCGCCCGAAGAAGAAATAAGGCGCTTCCCCAGCTCTTCATTCATTCCCTGCAAAGCCTGACTCCCCTTGCCCTGGCGCCATGCAGAATCCCAAGGGGCTCCACCCGGCCAAGCGCGCCAAGACCTGCCACCAGCCATCACAACACTCCCTTCCTCTCCACTGGTGCACACAGCCCCACCGACTAGCACGCCACCGCCATCCCCTGCGTCAGCCCCACATCCCGGCTGCTGCCTTCCCGGCTCCTGGCGGCAGCAGCAGCCGCTCCACAGCTCGGCTCAAACAAGACTCGTTTTACTCGGTGCTCACCATCTGGCCGAGGACACCACCGAGACTCCCTAGTCAGGCCGTTCCGGGGGGACTAGGGGGCAGGGACAAAGGAAAAGGCGGGGAGTGAAAAAAAGTTCAGGCCGCTCCCTCGGTTCTTCCCAGGCCTGTCCCCCACGGTCCCTCCTCAGGAACCCTGGTTCTACAGGAGCCGATGCCTGAAACTGTTCCCCCAAACCCGCACGTGCCTTCCCTCTGGAAGCCGTGATGGAGCTAGAGTCCAGGTTCCCGAGGAGGAGGCTCCATCGGTACTAGAGACAGTGGCAGATACACACGTACCTGCCCCAAGCTGTGCCTGGAAACTTCCCCCAAAGTATGCGGGGGGAGGGGCATTGAGAACGGATAGGAGAACCCCGGTCCCCAGTTCTGCCCGCGGCGAGCTCGCTCCAAATTATCGCCGACCTGTCTGTCCATTGGTCCTATATCCAGCCGTCCTCCACCCTCGGCTTCCAGGGCTGACTGGCCCAGAATCCCAGGGATTCTGACTCCTTGGGGTGTTTCTGCGGGACAGCCAGCCGGTGCGTGCCCCGTGGTGTGCGTCCTTCGCCGGCCTCCAGCTGTCCACAGCGCCACCACGCCACCACCCGGTTCTCTGTCTCGGAGCTCGGGCCACATTCGTTTTGGCTAGGGAGGGGGCGTGTGAGCCCCGGCGCCGCCACCCTCAATCGTTCCCGCAGGGTCCCCAAGCGCCCTGGACACCCAGAACGCATCCAGGACCACGCAATGAAAGGGACGCCTCCTGCTGGGGACTGAGCCTGGAGCAACGAGGCCCGACCAAGGGGTACGGGCCCAAACCTGCCAGAGCTCGGCGCGCTCCAAGTTCATTGTCTGCCTGGGCCGCCGCCGCCTCCGCGCGGGGAACACCGTGGGGAGTGAGGATGCGCGCAGCCCCTGCCACCCGGACTCCCAGCGCCCAGTCCCGGCCAATGGGAGTGGAACCCCCAGAGGGGCAACGGAACCCCCGAGCCAAACCTTCGCCTGCTGCTTCCCGCCGCCCCCAGCCCGTCATCCGGAGCCCAACTTATACCTGAAAAGCCCAAGACGAGCTCGGAAGCCTCTGCAGCTCCGACTCCGCGGGAGCGCGCGCCCAGTGCCCAGCATCCAAGGCGCGTCAACCTGACTCCCCGAGCGCTAGCAGGAAAAGTTTGGGAGTGACTTGCAGATGGCGAATGAAACCTCTGAACAGAACCCTCTCCCCCACCCCCACCCCCCGCCCCATGTCGCGCTGACACACATCAGCTCGAGTCTGGAATGCGAGATCAAGGCGTGCGCGCCCTGCTGAGCAGTAGGTTTGGTCCCCGCCCCCTCGCCCTGCAAGTAAATACAATTTGTATATTGCGGTAACTCTGAAAAGGCAAAACCGAAAGCTGGTGTGTATGGCAGTGACCCAGGCTACCAGAGACAGTTTTAAGGAACTTGGCGGTCGGGAGGCAGCCCATACATTGATATTCAAGGCCACTGACGCTGGTGGTTTCGGCGCCCTCTGTTGTATTTTTGCATCCTACAAAGGCTGCCTAGCTCTTTGGCCCTTTAGGTTTGCTTCTTCTGGGACGTAAGGCTCTGCAGTACCCTGAGCGCCAGAGACTGCCTTAGTGGCCCACGGGGACTGCTCCAAGAAAGGGCCCACAGAGGTCGACTCCCAGGCTGTGAGCTGAAGATGCAAACAGCTAATGTAAAGACACCTTAAATTCTTAAGACAGGATCCGGACAGCCTCTGGAAGCACCGAACCCAGACTCTGAGAACAGGATAAAAGCCTCAGTCTTTGCCTACCCATGTTCCCATGGCCAGAGACCAGCACCAGGAAAATGCTTTCTACACTGTAGAATTGCTGGCACTTGTGAGAAAGGTGATTCCAGACATTGTCAGTCTTCCTTTCTCTCTTGCTGGAAGTTCTTAAACCTCTGGTTCAGCATCCATGGCAACTGATTCAGAGGTCACAATCAAAAGATTATGACTGCAGATGGGAGCCGTGGATGATAGGGAACTTCTTCAAATCCCCTGTCTTGTTTTCCAACAAATACTGCCTCTTACATAAAACAATCTGCAAAGAAAGATTAATGAAGCAATGCCTTCCCCCACACACACCCCCAGCCAGCCGACTGTATTGCTTTTTCCCCATGTAGACTTGGTGATGTAGAGGTCTTTATTATTTTTTTTAAACAAAAACCTTTTTTTCTAAAAATACAATGAGCTGGTTTTTGCGAAGTTCACAATTCCCAATAGATAATGATGCCATTTTTCATGGTCTTACACACGTTGTGGCTTTGGGACTTATTTATTAGCTCCGGAGAAAAGACTGCCTTTCAGTAAGGTTTATATATTCGAGTAATTGCACGGGGACACAGTGCAGGTTGCTGTTAAAGACTGTGGGTTGGGCCGGCGCCTGCAAGCGAGTCCTGGGCCAGGCAGCTGTCAGAGCCCGGTGTATGCAGTCGGTTTAAGCAAACACAGGGAAGGTTCTTTGGAAATGGCAAGGAGGAAATCCCCTCCTGTAAGAGTGTGTGGAACATGATCCCAGGGCCACACGAATGGGACTTTCCAATGCATGCTCCATTATGGACATGGTGCCTGGCCCACCCAGATGACTTTCAAATTCAGGTGTCAGAAATCACAGCTGACACGGAGCAAATTGTTTTTAAGTAAAATCCCTGTGCCTCTTTGATATGTGTTCCACTGGGGCTTTCCAATAGTATTACACATGTTCCTGGGATTATTCGGAGAAAGATTTTTTTTTTCTTTTCCTCGCTCAACATTAACTTTAGAAAATTATCCAAGTATCGCCTGCTATTCCAAAAAGCTTCGACAATACCCAAATGCCATATGTGAGTTAAGAGAGGGAGAGAGGGATGGATGGATAAGGAATGAGAGAGACTGGTGGTGGTAGGCCTTGGCAATTTCTGAATAAGAAACAAATGCAGAAAGCTTAAGACAAAAGGCATGCCCTCCCCCAGCATTCATTCCCAGGTTGTCATGATGGGAGGGGGTGCTGGGTTCAAATCCTACTTCCACCACCTACTAAGAAATTCTTCATAAATCACTTCTTTCTGAGCCATTAGTGGTACACTGAGTTATTAAATTCCAGCTCTTCGGTCTTTGGATGGTAGTCACACTAATACAGTTGTGTTACTATAACAGAACACCTGAAGCTGGTTAACATTATAATGAAAAGGAGTTTATTTACCTCATGCTCCTGGAGGCTCAAGAGCCAGTAGCTGGCAGAGTTCTTTTCTTACTGGCAGACTCTCAAGGTGGTTCAGATCATCACACAGCACGGAGCCTTGTGTCTGTGTGTGTTCTGATCTGTCTCCCTTTTCTTATAAAGCCACAAGCATCTAATCACAAGACTTCTCACTCTGATAACCTTATTTGATTCTGATCACCTCCCAGAAGTACCACCTCCAAACACTATATTTAATGTGTCACAATGGGGATTACATTTCACCATATGCATACGTGGCAGACACACTTTCCAATAGTAACAGTGGCATACGCGTCTGTCTCCCTGGCCACCACTTCATGGTGCAGAGGCTGTGACTCTCTGTGACTTGGCTTTTGACTTGTTTGTTTGTTTATCTAGCAATGAGACATTGAGAAACAACTGGGTCAGAGGTTGGACCTGCTATTACAAGGCCAGGCTTGCTCTGTCATATTCTTGTGGCCCACCTCATAAAGAACATGTCTCAAATAGCAGCTTATCTTCCAGCAAGGCTCCAGAATGAACATAATGAAGCAGAACTCAGTTCATCTTGCACCCTGGAGCCAAGATTTCTCAGCTTCAGCTATCCTCAGTTAACCACTATCTCCCCCAACACACACACATACATACACACACATAAGCAGAGCAGGAAAAAAATGCTACTTTGTTGTAAGCTGTTTTGTTACACAGCATTATTGTGGTAGGAGCTGACTGATCCATTACAGCAGTGGGTTTATGGCAAAACATATGCTAAGCACAGGAGTGGGAGAGATGACTCAGAGATGGCTGGCTGTTCTTACAGAGGACCTGGGTTGAGTTCCAAGAACCCACCTAGAGGCTCATAGCTATCTGTAGTTCCAGTTCCAGGACATCTAATGCCCTCTTCTGACCTCCACAGACACTGCAAGCACATGGTGTACAGACATACACAGGCAAACACTTACCCATATTTGTAAATGCAAAAATAAATGCTTAAAAACAGAAAGGTGGTAAGCACAATTATTGGGCTACAGGAAACAAGGTAACTATTGTTAGTGAGCATCATCAGTGCAAGTTTTGCATATAGTTGGGCCGAGGGCCTAGGAGTATACAGCAGGTGACAACTAGTGTTTGAAAAGTCAGCCTAGCAGATCTATAATTCCCTGATGGGGAAGCCCACCACTGTGCTTACTACAGCAGTGACACCTGAGAAAGTTGCTGACAGAAAACAACAGGTCATTAACAGTCAGTGAACCCATGGCTTTGCCAGGTCGGACTCCCCATCAGGGAATTATACATCTGGTGGGTCAAC